>VZTT01054210.1:5686-19808 GCA_013400855.1 Buphagus erythrorhynchus | reverse complement strand
TGTAGTGATCAAAAGTGTAATGATGATTTTCTTGGAGAAGTCAGAAAGCTTGGGGAAAAAACCCAAATAAACAACATCTATAATAATGGAGAAAATCACATAAATATGTACTTAGAGAATGGAAGTTTCTACTTTAGAACCTCATCCCAGCTAATGGTAAAGATTCTGTTTATGTTAGTCATGCAGGAGGACCCCAAACAAAATCATTAGGAATCCCTGTATTTTCAGCAGTGCATGGATTTTCAGCATGGAATTTCCAGGAAAGCTAGTGAAAACTGTGTGCCCAAATCCTGCACATTCAAGTTGATAGTATTTCATTGAGAAAACAATTCCCAAATGCAATGTCAATGAAAGTGATATCAACCTATACTGGCTTTTTTTCCAGCTTCCAGAAGAACTTTTCTGCAAAATTTGGACCAGAATTTTTGAATTGCACAGAGGTTTCTGGCAATGGCTCATGCAGGGGTGCTGTGCAGAAAGGTCTGAAAATAACTCTCAGCTGTGACCAGCAGGACTTTGGGAAGTTCATGTCAGAAGCAGGAAAGCATGCCCCACAGGTCACATCATGAAATTCGACAGTGGAACACTCTCTATGGCTCTGATGAAAACTGGCTGATGACTCCATTGAAAAAGCATATTCAAATCTCTGCTCAGTAGAGCACCTTGTGAGGATTTGGGGCTTAACATTTGTAATCATAACAGTGCTGTTAATAGACCACATTAAAGAGGCACTTTGCAGCTCTGACAAGGGCAGTGAGAGAAAACAGGATGGCAGCTGCTCTGTCAGTCACTCTCTTTTCTATGGGAACCAGCTGGCTATTCTAATCATTTATTATTTATCATTTAAGCTAGACTTGTTACAAAAAAAGTAAAAGAAACAACAATCCTAAAAAAGACTTCCAAGGCCAGAAAAAAGTGAAAGTGCTCTGGGGGGACTTTGGAAGTGGTCTGTGGGGACTTTCTGTGGTTTGATACATATTTAGGCTGATGGTTTTTCAATACACCGCTTCCTTCTCCAACCACCTTAGCTGCCATATTAAAGTGATCAAGTTGACCACAGATTCACTAAACAGAAATATGCAGTTCACTTAGTCTTTAAACCACATAAATACCGAAGAGGGATTTCTCCAGTTTCCGGCATTCATCTTGAAACTAATGCTTAATATTAAATCATTAGACCTCAGGCAATTTTTTTGCACAATCTACAAGCAGGCACTTAAAATCTCAGTGATCTCCCACTAGAAGCGAATGGAGTATGTCTTGTGCAATAGAACACCAGGGTAAGTTTATAGTGAGGCTGAAAAGGTTAGCTAGTTGAATAAAGGTGCAACATGTTTGAAGATAATTTGACTTTTTGGAGATCCTTGTTTTTCAACAGCTGCTTGTGGCTACTTAAGTATGTGTTTTCAAGGGAACAAGCCTATATGCACTTCACTGAGACACATACTGACTTCTGTGCTTTAACTCTGCACATATTGTTGGAAGGGGATGTACATTTGTGTGTGTCTGTGTGTCTGTGTGCATTTATTTAGCTAGGTGTTCTCTGCAGAGGAAACCAAAGGTAAACACTCTTTAATAAACACTCATACGTATGAAATTTTCTAGATGTTAAAAAAAACCCATAAAGTCACACTAGACTGCTATTCATACTATGCAACCAAGTAGCAGAGCACTAGTCTAATCATCAGCAAACACCACACCACCCTAGGCTTTATCCCAGGCACTTCATGCATGGAGCATGCTCCTTGCAAAGACCACCCCACTCCATGCTACCTTCTGCCAGGCCCCTCCTTAAAACTGCTCTCCACTGTGACCCCTATCAAACACATGACAGGACTAAACAAACGATTGGTATGGGGTAACCACTGTTTATTGTGCTTATCTGTGTTGGCCTGCCAGGATATTCTGCTCTTCTTATCTGCTCATTACATCCACCTGCTATATATTGTGTTATGACTTAAATCAGGCCTTGAATAGATGTGTGTGGAAGGATGGAAATCAATTTGTTTTGCAGTAGTACAATCTCTAGTTGGACAGTATCCACGGACAGTGCTGCAGGGCAGCCAAATGATAACAATCAATATGTCAGAGAATTGGAGAAAGAAAGGGAGAGAAGAAGTAACAGGCTTTTTTTCTCTAGCTGAGGCCTCAAAAGTATTTGGAGCACATATCTTATTCCCAGGGAGGGACAATTAGCCACCAAGCAAAGGTTAACCTCAGATGAGCACAGATTTTGAGGCTCCTCCAAGGTATAGTAAGGTGCTGCCATTTGGATGGTTCTGGGAGCAGCACAGGAGAAAGCCTTTTTCCATGCACAGTGAGGGATGAGACGCTCCCAGGTGTTGCTGTGTGCTGCAGGGTGCTGTGAGAGCACCTTGAATTGCTGTGCAAGCATGGGGCTCGGTAGGTTTTGTCAAGGATAACCACACTAGTCAGCAGAATTTTGCCACACGTGTCTTAGAGGCATTTGAAAATTCTTTCAGTGGTGGTTTTTGCTGCTTTTTAATAAATTCTGTCCCAAAGAACATAAGGGCAGCAATCTGCCCTCATTCTCTGGGACTTCAGGAAAATTAAGAAAGAAGATCCACAGAAGTCTTTTTGCATGAGAAAAAAACGTAATTTTTCTCCTGCCAAAATATTTGTTTAGGATCCTGGTTCACTATGTAATCTTTTATCAACTTTTCCACTTTTTTTTCCTAGGTAGAGTGCATGTCTTCCTATACCTACACCACACTTGAACACCAGATGTTTTTGCATTGTTCAACTACCTGCAAAGTCATTCTTCTTTATTCCTTGTTCTGATAAACAAAAAGCAATTTTGTCCCTCCTCCTGCCACAGTTCAGAAGAGCTTTAAATATCACCATTTTTGACCTGTAAGTCAAATTGTATTCCTACATGCTTGTGTATGATTTCTGTAAACATTGCATATATATTTCTGAGGGTAGAACTCGACCCATCAACGTCTTTCACCATGAGCCAACATGAGGGAAAATAAGTTTGTGTTGCAAAAGAAATTTATCTCAACACAGAGTGGGAGTATATTACACATACGCCATTGATTTTTGTGATTCAATGTTTTCACTAAGAGGATGGTAATAATCTGCACAATTAATCTTTTTCTGAAAATCACTCTTCAAGCAAGATTTAAATATTTATGGGTGGCCAGTGGAAATATTTGGTTTGTGATGCCTTTGTTTCCCTTGGGAAGAGTGCTTCTTCCAGGATCTGTAACTTGCAGTCAGGCAGCCTGCATATGAGGAAGGCAGGCGCAGTTCAAGCAGGTGCTTGAATTTGAAGGATTTCCAAAACTGGCTGTTTTATTCACACTCAGAAGTCATCATCTTCCAATACCTTCTTCACACAAAACAGGAGTTACAGACTTAAGTTTTAGGAGAAATGGGTGTGTTTTCGTGGTGGACATGATGGTGACAGGGAGAAAATAGTAGGTTGAGATGAACTCTCCAAGGAAACCAGTTAACCATGAGTGGAAGATATGAAGGTCCTGCAAAGTACCCACACTAAAGTGTGCATCTCCGTTCCTCTTCAAAGCCAAATTCAAGGAAAAATGAGGTCTTTACAATCATTGCTGCAAAGCCTCAGCTGAAGTTCCAGTACTTGATGTTTGTGCCAGCATGGAATCCTTTGATTTCAGTGTTGATACAGAGCTGGGGGCTGTTGCTCAGCTGTGATGGTAATGATGTTCTTCCATAGTACAATCACTGCATTTATTTTGCAGATTTTATTCAAAGATTTCTTTTAAGAAGAGACAACATTTTAACATGGGAGCACTAAACAAGCAGAAGACCGTATTTTGACTGCACCAGGTGAATTCTTGCAAATTATCTGGTGTCTTCTTTTGGACTCGCTTTGGAGAGTTAAGTCCTGGAACCGTGTCCTTCTCATCACCCTCAGCAGCCCTGAGCCCACTCTGTCAGGCATCTGTAATTCCTTTCCTACCTACAGATTTTGTGTTAAATATCGATACAATGGTGAGAGTGTTTTGATGTATGTGAATTATGGTATTTTAGAGCTACAGTAAACTGCTATTTTAAACAAAGTAGCTCAAAACATGGCGTGACAGAAAGAACAGGGAGATTTAAGTGTCCTTGATGAGCTAAGTAGCACACTACTCACAAAGCTAATGTCTTCTCGGTGTTATGCCAGTCGAGCTCCCTGACATTCTTAAAGTCCAAGTTGTTTGTAAGGTTATTATTAGAGATTTCTCACTTTCTGACGCCAGGGGAGAAAAATAGTAACTGAGATAAATGCTGTGAGGCCCCCAGACGTGTTTTTGTTTGTGATTTATGATTCAGATGCAGACATCCTGTTCTAGTAGAAATAGCCTTGCTGGTGTGTTCGACACCGTGTTTCAAAAGGTACTTATTGAACAGGAAGTGTAAATAAGAAGCAGGTAGTTGAGCTTCTGAGGACTGCAAAACAAATCAGCCTTTCTGTGGTCTGAGGCACTCTCCTGTTCCCCCGAGGAGAAAACTCTTAGCGGATTTCAGCTCCTATGATGACAATGATGCTATGTTTCAAACTTCTTACTGCACTGTAAATAACATTGTGTTATTTACATAACACCCAAAGTGTCTTTGGGTAGGAATACAAATGTGGAGAAAATGCACTCAATTAGAAACAACTCCTACTATTAATTGTAAAATGGACAATGATTGCAAGCAGTATAACTACAGTCATTGCTACTCTCACCTGTTATTGTTTGTATATTAGTTCATTTGATTTCCACCTTTTTGTTCTCTATGATGGGGGTTTAAGTGTGTTCTGTTATTTATATGCTAGTTGCCTGCCTCCAAACATTAAAAAAAACTACTTATTTAAACCAGATGTAAAAGTTTTGCCCAGACCTTCACTCAGCGGCATGAGTCAAGTCAAGAGGTGACAACAAAGAACAGTATCTGAGGGCAGTCACAGAAATCCTGTAAGCTGATGGAGAGTTATATGTTCATTTTTAGCATACTGGTTTTCTAGAAATACACTGAAGTGGGGTAGTGCAACTTTTTATCTGTGCTGAAAGGGTAAACTGGAAATTAAGCATCAGCTTGGGTAGTGATGAAAATATTCAAATGTATTATTTAACTCTTTATTAAATTAATTGCAATTCAAATCACTTCTGATGACACTAGATAACATCCTGAATGAATGATGAACTCTGGTACATAGTTTAAACACCAGCTGTATGGAGACTGAAGGATGGAGGAGATGATTTGAAACATTTTTCCAGGTCTGAATTTCTGCTATGCAATGTAGTTTGCAATGAACCTGAAATAACAGAACTACAAAGGGAAAAACATTGCTATGGCAACAAACTATTTGTAATTTAAGTGAGCTTGGTGTAAGAAAAGAAGCAACAGTGTGATTTAAACAGAAACAGACTTTGCAAAATGAGAAATGCAATGATTAATTAAAAACTAAACAGTAATTCAGTACCTGTAATAATTTAGCATATCTGCCTGTAACTCTTTTCTCTGGTATTTTCTGAACTTACAGAAGCATAGAACATTTTTTGGCTCTAGAAACCAAGACAGGAGTTAATTGAGTCTATCTCAGGAGATACATACGAGTCCCTATATAAACTAGGTACAGATTATGCATGATTCAGGATGTAAGGTCAAGATTACTTATACCTGGTGTTAGGCACAAAATTAGGAGCCCAAATCAGGAGTCATTATTGCCAGAAGCTATCTCTACATTCAGTGAAGTCCAATAGAGTAGTGTGCCCATTACATCTTTGTCTGAATTGTCAAGAGCATGTTTTTCAAGCCATGGTCTCTCTGATTTTCAGGGAGCACAACAGGACTGATTTCCTAGTCAACTATCTCGATTAGAAGAGGAGCCAAGATCATAGGCCTTAATTCACTCCAATGGTTGATGGGAGCTATAAAACTGTATTCCAATGCAAATTACTGCCACTCATTTGCCATCCTCCAAGCTGCAATGATGATTTCCCTGACTTCGGGTTAACTACAAGCAAAAATGTCTGCTTTTTCTACAGCCTTACTGCAAGATAATGCTTTGGTGAAAGGATAAAATTAAGAATCTTCACCTGATAATCAAGAACTTTCTTGTTAGCATAATGGGAGAAGATGAAAACAAACTCCTTTTCTCTCCCCAAACCTCTTTACGACAGGTTGGCTTCTCTGTTCGGATGTTGTTGAGGTGGAATAAAACCTTTTAAAAAGATACCAGATCTTGATAAAAAGAGGTTGCTCTGAGGTTATCTAAAACATATTCTAAGCTTCCCAGTATACAGGTTTCGGTTGTTAATACAAACCCACAATAAATTCTTCATTTGTCTTTATGTAGAGGACTTGTTTCTCAGATGTATCTTTCAGTAATATCTTTCCTGTTATTTATAATTTCTCCAAACTCTGAGCCATCATGGACTTTTTCTGCAGCATCTTCATTCTTCCCACATCTTCATGGATCAATGTCTTTCAGACTACACAAAAAGGAAGAAAATTCTTTCCAAGGTCCTTTAATGGCAGATCTCAGACTTATTGTGAATTGTGACTCATTCATTAAAGAGATGCTGCATTGATGCATTGTGTTTGCGTAGGATAGAATTTTGAGGAATGTTTGACTTCACAGGAAGTTATCCAGTTGTCTTTATTGATCAGATGTGTTCCAAGTTTGTTGGAATCACCTGTTTGCACCATAAAAATCTTGAATTACCATTTTATTTTCAAAGCCTTGAAGACTGTAAAATATAGAATCTCTTTTCATGGCCTTCATGAGAGGAAGACAGCAAAAAAAGTGCATTTTAAAAGAAACATAAGTCTGATTACTTTTAAAGGATTTGGTACTGGTGTCAATGGTATTATGTGGAGATTTTGAGGCTCCAGTATACTAGCTCTACTCCAGATAGACTGGCATTGTTCAGAAATAATTGCATTTCTGTAGGATATATTTTGTATATTTGCCTTGCAGAAAGATACAGACTTGAAATGCACAGAGGAACCTTAGAGAAAAAGCAATTTACTGTAAAACATCTCCCACCGCACATGATTTCAAGCTGAAATTTATCACAATGTATTTGTATTGCTCCCACTGATGTAATTTTTAATGCACTTCTCATGGTAAAGAAATCCTTTGAAGACAAGCTTTGTTTGAGAGGAACATTCTTAAGCTGAGGGAAATGAATGATAGGAATGGTGACTATTGCAAAGAGAAGCATTTAAGGCACTTAAGGAATTTATGAATTACAAAGAAAAATGGTCAATTAGAAATACTGTTATTATGCTGACATCCCTGAAATGAAGGGTGAAATGTTCTTATTTAATCCATTACCTAAGAATTTTAATAGGGTGTCTTGCATAATTGGCTTGCATAAAGGCTCTCCCTCTACCATTTTGCCTTAGGAGTGAAAAAAAACCAAAATATTTTCATTAGCTAATTATAGAAGATGGGCAAGACTATGAGTGGAAGAATACCCTTGAACTATTTATTCTGGTATTAATCTCACAATTCGTGTCCTATCTTCCAAGCCAATAGATAGTCATCTCTCTGTCAGACAGGGAGTAAGCATAATTAATAACACATCCCTCTTTATGTGGGATCCAGGTTCAATGTTCTGTACCATCTTATTCTGCACCATCTTATTCTGCAAAAGCAAATTCTGTAATTAAATGTTGGCGATGCACTCTCCAAACTACATGGGTCAGGCCTTCTTTAAAACAGTGAAAGGCCTTGAAGAGGCAGCATAGGACTTAGAAGGCTGATAGTAATTAATGAAAGGATGGCAGACACAGTAGGAAGAAATTTGATCAAAGTGAATATAGCACCTTCCATTCCAAACTCACATCCATGTTTCTAGCTCAAGGCACCTCTGTTCTTTACAAAAGAACTGATAAAGAACATGGGTAACATGCATAGAAGGGTACACTGTATTGTCTAGGAGAAAAAAGAATTGTGAGAAATAGTCCCTGTGCGGTTTCAACATTCAACATCCCATCACATTTGGAGAGCACTCAAATATCAGCAGAGGTCACTTGGCCTGACAGCTGCAGTCAATGGTAAGATTTCCTCCAACACTACAGGTGAAGACCCCTGCATATTACTATATGGTTCTCCTTAGGATTCTTTTTCATATTGTGAACACTCTCCACATTGTGAAAGACACATCAGAGATACTGTAATGTTCAGCAAAAATCAAAGGTTTATACAATCTTATTCACCTCTACTTAGGGTTGCAACTGACTAAACAGAGATGCAAAATATTTCTAGGTCTAGTAAAATATGGTTTGACAATTGTACCTGAAAATTACATCTGAGAATATTTGTGGACTCAAAGATATTTTGATTGCCTGGTGATTAAATACACCTGTGGGAATGAGTAGAGTCTTTTTGGAGGTTCATCTTCCGTGGTCTGTTTGGAAAACACTAGTGGCATATTTATATTTTTCTGTTTCCAGCATTCCATTTCCATTATCTCAAATTCTCAAATTGCTTAGCTCAAATTCAGCAAAATAGCCTATCTAACCAGCATAATACTCATCATTTCATCATTTGATCCATCATTTCTCATGACAGTTGATTTTCTTGGAAAAGCAATATTTGTGATAGCATCTCTGGACTTTGTTCTTTATCTCAGACCTCGGCCTTGCTCTCTTTAGAGCTGATGATTAGAATTACTTCCACTTAAATGATCTCTTAAGAGCCATATGACCCAGTACTTAAAACCCAATCACGTTTTACCCTCAAGTGTGATGTGGCATGGTAATTTATTCCTACCTTCAGGAAGTTGTGACTAAGGGTAATATAGCTGTCCAAGAAGCCATCTTAAAATAGATATTCAATTTTAATCAGAGGGAAAAATTCAAAAAAAAGATTTTTAAAATTACAAAAGGTGTCACTTTGCTGAATGTTTGCTTAGGCGATAAATTTTCAAGTGTTCTTTCAAGTCTGGGGTCATCTTATTGTACTGTGTTAAATTTTCCCTTTTCTTTCTGTGGAATTTTTCCCATTGTTATGCTAAGTATTTGGGTCTACACCCATAAGCTCAGTTAACAGTTTTCTCTCAAAGGGAGGAGGAGAGGGGCAACACTGGAAAAGAAGAGCTGAGGTGAGGGGCTGGTGCTCTGCCTCTCTCTCGCTCGTCTGCCTTGGAGCGGGACGGTCGCTACAAACTCCGCTCTGCCACGCCGAGGTGGGAGCTGCCTTCCCTGGCTGTGGGATCCCCGAGGTTTCCCTGGTCAGACGCTCTCCAGCATCTCCTACCCACTTCAGCACATCCTTTTGGAGCATCAGGACTGACCCTGCCCCGGGACCTTCCGGCTTCTCCCCTCTGCCCTTTCCCATTTGGGACACAGACGCCATTCCCCGCAGCGCCCCTCCAGCCACGTGGGATCACCGCTTGCTCCCTGCTCACTGAGAGCATCAGACNATATATATAAAAGTAAAGAACAGTTATTCCTACCCCCATATCTCTGCCTGAGAGCTCTTTAATTCTGAAAATCATAGTAAAGTGAAGGGAAGAAGGGAAAGGGGGGGTTTATACTCCCCTTTCAAAAAGGAGGCTCTTGTCCCTTCTAGCAGATACCTGTCTTTCAAACCAAGACATACTGTTAGCCTTCCTGTTCTCTTTATGGGACTTCATTTAAACCTAACTGAAATTTCTTCTCCTTTATATACTTGGACCTGCAACTAAACTTGCTGAGCACATCAAGGAATTGTAATAAAAGCATCAAATTGAAGAGCTTTTGTGCTGTGTCTGAAGTGTCTGCTAGGGAGTGTTTTAATTCTCACTCTTTCTGGTCACATTCCCTGACAATCTAGTTATTGAATTAAATCACTTTTTGAATACATATTCATGGATCAAACAGCTCAATAACTAATCCAATGTATAATATTCCTAAATTACTTCAATCAAGTCCAAATCTGTTACATAGATGATTTCCATCTCTGACGTATTTTGTCTAATGTGTAAGATTTTGAAAAGGATCATTTGCCTTCTATTACAGTACATCATATTAAATCACCTCGATCTGCTCATTAAATGAAGATGATACATATTATGTGGAATTGCCTTGGATTGCTCACTCATTGAAGGTATCTGTTGCAAACAAGAAAATGCCCATACGCACACACAGAGCCATGGGAACCACCTCCTATGGTAAGTCCTCTGCGGGAAAGGAGGAAAATACAGCATGATACCATCTGTGGTTATGCGTGTCATGCCTCTGTCACTCACCAAAAATATGGTATCACAGACCTCTATGAGGAGTCAAGTGTGCTAGTAGTCACAGTAGGGAGATTAGTTCTCAGGCTGCTTGTTAAACTAGCTCTTATAAAATAACCCTCACCAGATGTTGTGCCTGAGATGACAGAAGGAGTAAATCCTGGCATAATTCAAACCAATGGCAAAATTCTCATAAACCTTGAAGAGGCCAGGATTTCAAAGGAGGGATTTTAATTCATTGGAGAGCATTAGTGCCTACAAAATCATTTCTGGGAATATCTGTTTGGGCTGTTTCTGCCCTAAGATATTCCGAGCGTTTTGATATAAAACCAGCGATAAGAAAACCTGCGTGGATTAGAGGATGAAGGAGCATTTACTGTAATAGCTCCCTAAATATTTTGTGTTTCAAATGTGAAAATTGCTCATTGAAGTATTTTTGAAAATCTTAATTTTTTTTACTGTTGCCATTCAATGACTAGCCACACATTAAATAACTTTTTTAAAAGAGTATAACAAAAAATTAAAGATAAGAATGTACTAGAAGAGAAATATTCAGAAGAATAAGTAGCTAGAGCAGTGTGTTGGACCTCACCATAACACAGATCAAGTGAAGCAGGAAAAATTACTGCTCAGGGGGTGGAAAAATGTAAAGAGTGAGAGAAAATAGGAAGTTTGAACACAGAGGAAGAGACAGGTAATTGGGTCAGCAAGTACTATCTTGCCTAGTTACATCTCCAGCTCTATGACTCAGCAACAAAGATGTAGATGGTACATTGGTAGATGCCAAAAAAGCCCTTAGTCTATGGTCACCTTTTACTAACGCTTTGGGTGAGTTATTGATTTCCTGTACGCAAATGCAAGAGGCTATTGGGAAAAGAATGTAAATAAAGACACATAGAAGCAAAAAGGAAAACAGCAGAAAATCCTACAGATGTGGGGCATGCCTCAGTTATTGCTGCCCACTTCCTTGTATGAAGCTGTGTACAGTCTTCTGTTTAAAATGCAGTTACTGTGTTATTGATTTCCTAGATACGTTTTTAAAAGCATTTGGGATTGGGCAATTAGTTACTGCTTAATGCAGAATGTCAAAACAGAGCTATCGACCCAACTAATTGATCAATTGTTTCATTATTTCCTTCACATGGCTTGATGTGGACCTAGGCCAAAAGAACAGAAGAAAGAAAAGTTAGTTGGATTTTGTGATAAGTATTATACAACAGAAAATTAAGGAAAGATGTTTTAATGTTGAAAGGAAAGAGTTTGGAGATAAAAGCAATTTTCCAGTAATTGCTATTTTGTTGAAACAACCACTCAAAGGAGAATTTCACAACAGGGCAACAAAACAAATTAAAATACTGAGCTGTGTACTCAGCGAAGTGTATTTATTGCAACCAGGACAAACCCTACGCCTTTAACTATGTTATGAGAACATATTGATATATTGTTAATTACTCCATTCTGAAGTAAAGCATAGAATAATAATTATTAAAGTAGAGAATCAGCTCTGAACTAGAAGCCCAAAATGGTGGACTTCAACTGGAACTAGCAAAAGTTTGGGGAAAGTAGGTGTGAGTGAAAAAAAGGATATGATTCTGGAAACTCTTTTGGTGTCTTCATTTCTGAAATGAAGGGCTGCTTCTTCAGTCACATGAATGGAAGGCCAGGGCCACCTTGAACTGTCATGTCACAGGGCCACTGATACACAGAGATAGGGAAGGATTTCTGAAGATTGTAGGGTCCAAATACTTGCTGAAGCAGAGTCAGCTACAGTAGACTGCTCAGAATTACCTCCGGTTTGATTTGAATTTTGTCAAGGATGGAAACTTATAAACTTTCTGGTCAAATTATTCCCACTTTTTTACTTGCCTCCCCTTATCAGCCTCCAGGAGAGATGTTTTACAGGTTGCTCACTGCTGCATTTCTCCCATGTAAATTGCATATGCAGCTGAAACATCCTGGGACCTCTCTTCAAGGTGCAGAAACTATTCCCAGTCTTCTGCTGTACTGATGTAGGTAGGAGATACACATCTAAATTCAGGAAACTTTTCAGCTGGATCTTGCTTTCTGTCGCAGTCTCCATTTAAAATCAAGCAAACAAACAAACAACTAAAAGACAAACTTACTTCACAAAATCACAAACCCCCATTGTTCTGAAAATATATGCTGCACATTTTCTCACTGGGACATGTTGCTTTCTGTGCATGTTGATATATAAAGGGAATGATCACAACAACCATTGCAAGTCCCAGGGTCCTTTTTTTCTGGAGATTTGTTGTTCCCAAAACATTAGAGATAGGCAGATGTTTTACTAGAAGGCCAAACAAAATACCATAGAAAATGATTAATTAAATAATGATGAATATATCTCAAGAACTGTAACTCATTAATAATGATTACAGCAAATTCTAACTAAAAACATTCTACAAACAATCACTTAAATCTGTAGCACAGGAGGCAATTCAAAGAAACTGAAACTACAGCAACGTATTTAAACAGCTGGAGAAAACACAGGAGGTGCCAAAGATTGTTCTGTTAACTGAATGCTGTCACTGGAATAAAAAATAATATAAAGGGATGAGAAACACCCAGGTGAGATGCATGGTATTAAATTGGATGTTGGGGAGTTAATTCTGTTTTCATTTTACTGGTGGAAAAATGATGTGGCCAGTGGTGTTTGTCCACTGCAAGTAACTTTAATGCAGGCATAAACATAGGGCAGAGTATAAAAGGCTAGAAAATCTGGGTAATTTAAAAATACTCAAGGTAAAGAGGCCTCTGAAATTCAACTCGGACAACTTCAGGTGAAGCCAAATGAGTTTCTGAGCCATTAGTTATCAACTTCAAGAATTTGTGAAGGACAGATAAAAATCTCTAAGGACAAGAGAAAGTCAAATGCAGTACCTACTATTAAGTACAACAGTATGACCTGGGGAAGTACAGATGCATCAGGATAACTTTAATACATGAAAGATGTTAAAACATGTGATTGCATAGCCAATTCAAGCACCTAGAGGAGAGCGAATGAGATAAAATACTTCCAATATTGATTTGTCAAGAGCATATCCCATCAGACTAATCTTTGAGGAGATAACTAGGAAGCAAATAAAGAACAGCAGAAGTTTTGTATATGGATTTAATTAAGACTTTTACATGGTGTTGGCCCTGATATGCTTTTTAGTAAGTAGACTATATTAAAGAAGATATCACCATATTGGGCACAGCTGGATGTTCTATAACACAAAGACAATAACAATAATAATAATAATAATAATAATAATAATAAAAATAAATGAATATTAGCCATTTTCCAGCTTACTTTAGGGAGCCTTATACATCTCTGCAGAGCTTGCTTCATTCACCATTTTCATTAGTGGCTTCGATTAAATAATGCTTCTAGAATTCATGGATGGTGCTGAGCCAGGATGAATGATAGTGAAAGATCAATTATAAAAATTTGTAATATACTGAACCAATGGTCTGAAATTAAAGATGTAAACCAAAGGAAAAAAGCATTAAGTATTTTGATGAGGGAGCGGGAAGTGCAGAAATGAAGAGATTAAGTAGCAAGATGCAATACCACAGAAAAGGGATTATGAGTTACTGCGCATGCCAAACTCAACCTAAGTCAGTGCTTTGATGTTGCTGGGAGAAGAGGGCAAGTCATGTTTTGTAATATACTGGCAGAAGGTCATGTGTGAGACATTGGATGGAACTACTGTTTCCTGTGCATCATCTAGTAGATCTCAGCTAGATAAACACTTTTTATTTAAGGCAATATTTTCTGTAAGTTTTTGAGAAGGATTTAAGTGATATTAGAGGAGACAAATGAGAAGATGAAGAGGTCTGCAAGACATTAACATTGTGTAAAAGTTGAAGCAACTGTTATTTTGTTAGATTGACAAAGTGTAACTGAAGAAGTGAAC
>VZTT01054208.1:144794-190676 GCA_013400855.1 Buphagus erythrorhynchus | reverse complement strand
CATCACCACATCCTCCCCACAAGCTGTGGTTAGTTATGGGTTTCATTCCTCACCTTACTGCAAATGTCAAAACTTCTAGTCTACCTTTACTGAATTGCTAACAAATTGCAGGTGTTTTTCTATGTATCCAGGAATATTAAAATCCATAAAATTGCACCCTTCATCCCCTCCTACCTTTATCCCAGCATACTCATAAAGACTCAGAAATTTTCCCAGATAAAAATTGTTATCAGGTATTGTCTTTTTATTCTACTGTTGGTGACCCTGAAAAATATGAATCTGAGACAATACAGTCTATACAACATTAATGGCTTCAAATGTATTCTTTAAGTTTCATGAAGCCATGAAGTCCTGTTTCTCTACAGCAGAACAACTTTTGATGATATACCAAGTAGTGACTGGAGCTAGTTGGAATTTTTCGTTCAAAGTTGTTTTTAGCCTCATTTACTAAGGAAACAAGGATTAAGAAACACACTTCTCCTTTTGTCCATTTACCATCCCAGCAAAACTTTGATTCTGCTGGCCAATTTAAGCCAAATAGAAGAGGAGCTTTTGTCCCTATACTATGCAGCTTATAGAAGTTCAGAAAAAAAAAAAATCAGTGGCTGGGTATAGGAGAGAAACCTTGCCAAGTGCATCCATCATGTGCTGAAGTAAAACTGTAGTGTGAGCTTGGGACTTAGGAGATACCAGAGACTTCGTGGGAGAGAACATTGTTATAAATGCTCCCACCACGAGAACACCTGAGAGCTACTTACCTGTTATCACACAGAGAACCTTGCCAATTTTGAGATAATTGCAGAAAGCCAGGCATCACTAGCCCAGTATGGCTATTAGTTTTTTTTATTAGATTGTTTTGCAGAGCTGTAATGTTTACTAAAACCAGATTTTCACTGAACAACGTATTTTTAGCAATATTTTTTTTTGTATGACTGATGTTCTTGGACTATTAGAGAAGCATGTAGGCATCTTTATTTGAAAAAAAACAGAGAAATAGCACAATCAGATCTGAGACTGGGACCTAGACATCCTGGCTTCTATCCCTCCAGTACCCTGTATTGTCCTTTCTGCCTTTTGGAGACCCACCTGCATTCCTTCACAGCTAAAGTTCTTTACAACTGATTGTTTTTGACACACAGAGTCATTTTCACAGAACATAAAAGGACATGTGGGTGCTATTGCACTGAAGATCATAGTTCTGCTGAAAATGTTCAGAACATGAAATCAGTCCAGTTGGAAACCAACACCATGAACAGGCTGAAAACACTGACAGCTTGTTTCAGCTTCCAGCTGGCTTTGACACCTACAGGTACAATCTAGTCCCAGTGATGCACCCACTTGTGACCCCACCATTAGTGGTACCCTGGCACACAACTATTTCGTGTATACAAGCACTGATGTGCCAAGTCCCAGATGGACTCCAGACCCACAGCACCAATTTGCTCAGGGCTTGCTGCCATTTTTGTGAATAGTTTCTATGTTAATCTTTGTACAAAGAACACTGCATCACTCTAGCCCTAGAGTGTGAAGACTTCCACAGCTGTTCCAAAGGAAATATCAGGATATTCCTGCCACCCCAAGGTGAAGTTCATGATATAAAGCAGTCAATCCATAGGCTACTGCTGGAGCTGTGTCTGCCTCATGATTAATTTCTAATGTACAGCTACTATAGATTGAACTTTTCTGCCTTCCACTCCTAGATTTTTGTTCTCTCTTCTTCCTGGCCTGTGCAGAGATAGGCCAGTTTATGAATTGCTGCATTGTAACCATTGCCCAACAAGGCTGGAGGGAGAAAATGCCTCCTCTCTAGGAACAACCCCTCTGTGTTACAGAGGCTTGTGACATACACAGAGACTAAACCACTTCTTCAGGTGTCTCTGCCAAAGGGAAGAGCTCCCACTTGATCTACTTTTCCCTCCTTGCTGCCATCTTTATTCTGGGCAGCTTTTTCTTTCCTGCAAGTTGTTGAACCTCTCTCAAAAAGAAACTTACCTACATAGCAGGAATAAAACTGCTTCATCATATAATGTTGCCCTTTCATCCATCAAAGTAAAGACTAAACATGAGAAGGATGGGGAGTTTGTCTAGGCAAACCCAGCCAGGATCTGCTAGGCTGTAACCATCTCCCTTTCAAGCTTTTGTGTTCTTAACATCTGTCAGTATCAAGCTGCTCTGCGTCTCTGACCTATATCCCTTCCTAACCTGAACTCTGCTTAGCAAAGGAGTATTCAAAATACCTGGAGAGGCACATGGCTGGGAGCCACATGTAAGAA
Source organism: Buphagus erythrorhynchus (assembly GCA_013400855.1). NCBI lineage: Eukaryota > Metazoa > Chordata > Aves > Passeriformes > Sturnidae > Buphagus > Buphagus erythrorhynchus. The sequence continues at coordinate 188,403 of VZTT01054208.1, read as the reverse complement.
GAGGATCATCAGACTCCATCCTAAGAGAGGACTATCCTCCCACCTCCAGCAATTGCAGCATCTCCAGCAAAAAGGCAGGAAAAAAAAATCAGCAGCCCCACAGAGCCAGCTGTCAATTTGCTTTGCCAGTGATCCACGCCACTGGCATTAAAGGCAAGGAATATTCACCCATGGAAAGGAGGGGAGAGAAAACCTACTTGAGCTACCTGAAATTAATTTACATGAGAAGACTTGAAAAACCTTGTCAGTATTATGCAAAACATGGGGCCGAGTGCCAAGTGAGATACTCTGAAAGGTTCCCCGATTAGCAGAAAATTCATCTCAGGAAGAAATCCACTGAGCAGTTTGGTCCTTAGGCCAGCCCCAGAGCACACACAAAGGGGAGACAGGGACATCAGAGCTATTTGGGATGAGCTCATGAGCCTCAATTCCTCCCACCTGGAAATTGTAGCCTTACTTAATGGATTATTTGTCCAGATTGTCATGTTCCTTTCAGCTGGATGGAAGATCTAGTTCTCATGCACTTTGGAATCATTGCTGTGCAGCTTGCAGTAAGAAAAGGAGATGGTCGGGGTCTCTTGAGGAGACGGAAGAGGGAGATTCCTGCCGTTCCATCAGCGCAGTTAAAAAAAATGTGAATAGATTTCCCAATCCGTGCAGCCTCTGTAGCGCAGAGCGCTCCGAGCTTTGGAATGATAAGTGAGAGTAAATACTGCGGTAATTCACATGCTTCCCTTCCCCCACACCCTGACCTTAATGGAAACCACATGAGCAACACAGGACACGGGGAAGATCGCTGGGAAAGGCAAAGCTATGCAGACAATTAGCCACTGAGCTGATGGCATGAAAGCCTGGCAGCTACTTCGCACCTCTCTCCTGCCAGGGAGCCCCTCTGGCCCCAGCTTTCCTAAGCACAAACTTGTCCTGAGCACCTTCTGTCACTGCTCTGAGGTGGCAAGTCAGTGAGGACACAGAACACCGGGAAGAGAGACAGAAGGGGCAGCTTGGCTCTTCTGCTCCCAGTCCTTCCCCTGCTCCAGGGAATCTGCTACCTGCACATCCCCAGTGGAGTACTCTTATTACTATTACTAGACTCTCAAGCAGACATTCATTTTCTTCTGACCTAAAAAAACCCAAAACCAAAAACAACAACAAAAAAGACGAGAAGAAAAGATTTTCTTCAAACTTTCCAAAACAATTAAGCTTCAAACAGACACCAAGCCTGAAGCATTTCAGTCAAAAAGCAGATGTTAAAAAAGCTCTGCACATACATCAAAATGGGGCTTAGAAAGTCCTGAAGGAAGCATGTAACTACCTTTACAAAGGTATCACACTCAAAAGGGAATTAACATCCATAAGAGGAGATAATCCACAGGGTGAAGCTGACCTGCAATGATGAATATGATTCTCTAAAGGCTGTATATGAAATGACCAAAACAGTGATTGCCTCTCACAGAATTAAGTGGGTTAGCACAGTCCAATAAAGAAATGTTGCCACCATCCTAAACAGTCTTTCATATACTCTCTTCTTATATAATTTCCCATTCATATAGTTTTCAAGGGAAGGTGATGCAAGGAATGACTGTGACTGAGTCACAGGAAGCTGGGGGAAAGCACATCAGTGGGTGTATGGGGTGTGTGTATATGTGTGCATGTGAGCACAATGCCATATGGCTGCTCTTCCTGCAACTTTTTCATTGCATTTATTGACCTCAAATGACATTCTTGCTGTGTTCTCTCACTCAATAACGTGAAGATGCTCACACACCTTCTCTGGAATCTCTAATGAATTATGTAGGAAAGATGTTTTTTTATTAGTGCTATATTCTTAAATCCTGGGGTTTCAGAGCTCAGTTTACAGCTTAACCACTGCCCTTGTGTGTATCACATGGGGAAACCCCTAACCTCACTTTCCTTTAATCTTTCTTTAACGTACACACAATATCATTCAATATCAGAGACTTTAAAAGAATCTTGTCTGCAGATCCTCAGAGCTTTGAAATCCTCAAAAATTAAGCAGATGAGAAAGAGGAATTTTTTTCAGTTATTTTGAAGAGTCAGCTGATAAAGATGATGCCAAAAGAAAGGAATAGAAGTCAGTTTGTAAAAAATATTGTAATGTGAAGGAAATGTGAATTTTATGAACTGAAACTCATCTATTCAAGTAACCTTGGAACTGAAACCACACTGGAAACAAGAAAGATGGTTCTGTATCGATCATGGGATTCATTATAATTTTTCAGTGTATGCATTTGAAAGATGCAATGTCTACAGAAGTGCTCCCTAATGTATAAAATCCACTAGCTGCCACTCTCAATTAAATGTAGTTAATGAGATCTCTGTTCACCCTATAGAGAAGAGGGTTGTGTCTCCATAGTTTATTGAAAATGGAGTTAAAACATGGCTGGGATTTTAATTGGTTATTGTGGATATCACCACGACATGTCTCCTATGGTCTGTCTGGTATATCTGAGGTTCATAAAATCCAATAAAGCATTTAAACAAAATCCAATAAATGCCTGAGGCTCTGGGCTTTAATACCAGAACACGAAGCAGACGTACACAGAGATGACAATTGACAGGATATCCCTTGCCGATCTATACATAACAAAGGAGAAGCAGCTCTCAGAGCTGTATCCCTCCCCAGATGTAACAGGGCATGGCTTTATCCCGTGTCAAGCAGGTGCAAGAAAAACAGTTTAGAGCTGTGACGTGCTGATGTGTGCTAGAAGGAAGAAAAGTCGCCTGGGAGCTGCCAAAGGACAACAGGCCACTTTCTCTTTTGGGAACTCCTGGGAGAAAAATGGCCTGGAGGAAAGGCACAGCTATTGTGATTCGGACAAGGATGGGTGCTGGTGCTGACAATTAGGACTCTGTTGTCTCCTGCGGTTTTCTGGTCAGCGATTCTTATGGTCTAATTTTAAATGGACAAGTGAAGTTCACCTCATTTCTCTCTGGAAGATTTTTTCCATAAGATGACAGAATGGAAGGTGATCTTAGCTGAAATTCCTCTTCATTTTATGCCTTGGCCCCCCAGTTCATCCCAACAAACATACTAAACTCTTCCACTGGCATCTTTCCACAGCTTCCTGAGAGTTCCATTCTCTTCTGGAAAGGGAGCAGGAAGAAAGCTCAACTGGGCAACCCTTGCCTAACTTTCCTTGGAAAATTATTTTTCTTCTAGTCACCAGATAAGAGAAAACAAAAAACAAAGCAAAACAAACAAACAAACAAAAAAGCCAACATTGCAAATTCAGCACTTTTTTTCATCTCAAAGGGTCTAAAAATACTCTGGAATTATTGAGCTGAAAATCACAGTTATAATAAAGTGGAAATGATCCCATCAGGCAAGACAGGCCAGCTGTATCATTACTGTTGCTGGGCTGAATCCTCAGAGAGACCATTACAGCATCAGCTGAGCAATTACAAAGTCTGTGTCTGCACTGCCTGCAATAGCTACCCTTAAAGGGCGCTGGCTGAGCAGAGCAGACCGAGCAGCAGCCAGGCAAAGGGCTGAGCCCAGCCCAGTGGAGGGGACAGCGTGAGGCTTGGATGCCTTGTAGTACTCAATAACCTGAGAGCTGCTGCATATTGAGTGTTGGCAATTTGCACTCACCTGTTCTCGTGCAGATTTCCTATGGACCCTCACATTTGGGGTTGTCCTCAACACAGTGCTTTGATCCACGTGTGACAGCAGCCCCTGAGCTCTCTCCGTAACACACGTGGTTCTTACAAGGTTCCAAACTTTTTGTCTGCGGCCTGAATAGGGTTCTAAGTTCCCAGAGAGCTGTACTGACTCAGAACAAAGAAGCTGCCACTTGGCCAGCAGCAGCTTTGTTAGCTGGTGGTAAGCAGCTATGGCAGGGACCAGGAGTTCCAGGTGGCAGCAGCAGCACATCTCACCCTGCCACAGCTGAAAGGAACTCCCATTGTCATCAGCCCAGCTGGCTCTGCTTACAGCAAAGCTAAATCTGGTCCTTTCCTTTTCAGTGTTTTCCTCTCTGTTTTTCCTCCTTTGCTCCTGGAACAAGTCTTTTGCAGTTCTTGTTAGGACTCATCTGGAAATATCTCTTTTCTTACTCTCTAGTTGAAGGGCTGGTTCTGTCTTGCAGCGTGATTCGGCTGCGCTGTGGTGGATTGCACTTTTTGGGTTTACTTTGTTTTCCTTGGCATAGCAGGGGCTGCTGTGCAGCAAGGGGAGGACTGGGGAAAGAGAGCTGCTGATTCATTGCAGCTGTTTAAACAATCCAAGCACCTTATCCCCTTCTTTCCTTCCAAAAGCCCTGCTTAGCATTTCAAGCCTGGTCTCCTGCTTGCTTTTTGCTTTCCTGCCCATTAAGGTAGTGGTAGCAGCAGAGGCATGTTCTTGGGTCATTTTTTCTTCAGCCAGGATCCACCTCCAGGTCCTACAGAAGCCAAACCCACAACTCAGAGTAAACAGCATCCCAGCTCCCCTTATTCAGAGTTCCATGGACACTAATTCAGTGGTGAATGCAGGCTGCATTTATTGCCACATCCAGGGTGATTCTGTAAGAAAAATGGGAAGATATCTAGAGGGCACACGTTAGCAAAAAGCTCCACTGATTATCACACTGTAGCAGGAATATTTTCAATTTTCCTTGAAGGAAATTTTGGCAGAATATAGTAATTTAAATTTTGGAAGGGAAGAAAAATGTACTGGCAAGAAAAACAAAAGAAGTCATTCTTCTGTAGGTAGTGGAGGAATTGGTCTGCCAAACACCAGAGGCTCCATAGATTTTCAGCATCAGCTTTTCCTGAGACCAGGAGACAAATGTGGTATTTATAGCATGGAGATTCATGGCATTGAATCACAACACAGAAGTCTGAGAAGGCAAACAAAATGACCCAGAGGTAAAATTTGGTATGCATAGGACCTGGGTTCTATAAATTGCTGGAAGAACAGGGATTAAGATTCATTTACATAAGCCTTGTGTTCTTCTGAGGTGAACTATATGACTATTTTTGGAAGATGTTGGGAAGAGCTGAATGATTTTGGGACGCAGACATGGGATTAAAGGAATAAAAAAAGCATTCTGTCACCTGGATTAGCAACCCAGACACATGGACAACCACCACAGTGGATTTACAGAAACTATGGCCTAGCAGGTGATCAAGTATTTTTAAATCTGTGGATCCTGGTTCTGCTCCTGATTTAAACAATATTGTACAAATTGCTTAATTGCTCTGATTTTGTCTTGCCTTTGTCTTACTTAGCTAAAAAACGTCTGGGTAAAGCATGCTTGGATACAAACTGCTATAGCAGCATCATGAACTTCATCAGCAAATCCAGACACCTTAGTAATAATGAAAATTGAATGTGTTCTGTAAAGATCACACTGATTAGTACATTAGAGAAAAATGGGAGAGACAATTAACGGGATGCTAGGAGACGAAGGAAGGAAGGAAGGAAGAGAAACATCTCTAGTCGAGTGTGCAAAATAAAATGGGATTATCAGGTCGACACAGAGCATTTATGCTTTGCTCACTGAAACATTATCATCTTCCCATTACACACAGAGACTCAATGGAAACAAAATGCTATCAAGTAAGGCCAAAAGCTGTCTTCTTACGTGTGACTGTGGTTTGGGACATGCGTTCCCATGTTCTTGGCATCTTTCCTTCCTGTTAATAAGAAAAGGAAAGCATGTGGAAGCTGAGTTCTGCATGGGAAACTCATGTATAGCTTTGGGCACTGAAAGAATGAAGTTATGTGCTGGAACTGATCTCATACATGGAAGACCTCTGGAGGGAAGGCAGAAGCCAGGGAACACTGGGAACATGCTCAGCACTGCCTCTCCCCAAGGACTGGACACTATTTTAGCAAATTGTATGCTTTACTTGTGGATGAGGGGACAGTGGTGAATGCTGTTTTACTTTAAGTACAGAAATATCTTTGACATGGTCTTCATGGTATCCTCATAGTAAAACTGATGACATTTTGTTTGATTAGGTAGACTATGAAGAGAAAAACAGAAGAAATGTCTGGGCTCAAAAGGTTGTGTCTGGTGATTGGTTGTCCCTAGGGATCAATACGAGGGACAATGTTTTTGGATGTCAAGTGTTGTCTGTGTCAATTAGCTGGACTTTGGGACAGAGTGCACCTCAGCAAGTTTGTGGATTGTACCAAATTTCAGTGTTACAAGACAGTTATTATTCCAAGGGATATTGGCAAGACAGTAAAATTAATTGAGAGGAACTTTTTGGAGTTTCAAGAAAGACAAATTCAAAGTCCTGCACCTAATACAAGATAATCCTATGCAAAAACAGCAGTTTAGGTATCTGTATTTCAGTCAATGGTATTTGTCCTGACCACAGCCAGGGAATTGTTTAACCCAGTCAGGCATTTCTTGACAGCAGGTGATCCAGCCTGCTCAGAGGGAACCAGGCAGTATGGAAGGAGCTGGACTTATCCCTGCCATCAAATGACTGCTGAATTCGCTTTTTTGTTTTGAATATGTGGAACAGCAGCTAGGATCCCATCAGTCTATTTGAATTCAGTCAACACGGACCTAGCTGGAGATATGAGAAACATTTTCCAAAAAGTCCCATTTTTCCTGGCCTGTGGATTTCTTTCTTTCAGTAACAATTCTGAGAAAATAGCATGTTTCTCTAAATAGTAATGCAGCCAGAATGGACACTGAACTACAGCTGTTATCTCAGAATTGGCCACGTATATATATTACACATTAGTATAATAAACAGTTGATGTAAGCCAGAGTAGAAGCAGGCCCTTAGATATTTATCTAAATTAAGAGAATCACATTACTGTTTTGATAGCAGATGAATCAAAAGGAGTTTCATGTTTTATCACAAGCCTTTCTCCCTTCTCTCCCACGTCTCGAGGAGGCTGTGGGAGAGTGTATGTCTCCCACCTCTGTTTCCCACACAATTACCTCACCTGTCTTGCACCAGCTGTCTGGAAAAATATGTTTTTTTTTAATCAGTAAAAGTTCAGCTGAGAAAGAAATTAAATTGTTTCAGTTTGAATTGGTAAGATCCCACCCCATGTGGACACAGGCATCTTGAATATAACAAATGCTTTAGAATTAAATTGCACACTTGGTTCCATATGATTGACTTCCCTGGGATTGTGCTGACAGAAATAAAACCAGAACTCCTCAGATTTCAATTAAGTAGATAAGTTATTGTCTATGCCTCCCTTCCTGTTAGTTTGAGAAAAAAAGTCCATTATTAACTTACAAGATTGTCAAACACTGAATTCTACAGTTGTCAGGTTCTGTAATACAATATATATCCTGAAAAGATTTTGTCAAGACTAAATATAGACATGATGTGAATCAGAGGGCTGAGGGAGATCAGTGCACCAGGTATGATCCCCCTTGGTGTTGCCTCGACAACACAGCTCAAGGTATTGTTTACAGTTGTATTTTGTTCCACACAATGCATTATAGAGGAGTGTGAGATGGAGGCTACTCACTCCCAGTAGCCGACCACAGGAAGCCACATCATGATCATTTGAAAAGATGTATTGCTATGAATGTCTCAGACTGCACATCACCACAGCACTCTGTAGACTCATTTGACCATTTTCTTCACTGCAGTGCATGTTTAAATTTAAATGGCAACTAAAAGCCCAGGGTAATGACCTAGTCATCATTCAAGTATTTTTCCTATTGTTTTTCTCTTTCTGTATCTGCTGCTCTAAGGCAGGTCCTGCTTGACTTACTTGGTCTTCTAAGGTGACCCACTAAGAGAAGAGGGAAAAGCTGTGAATGTTTTCTGCCTGGACTTCAGTAAAGCCTTTGACACCACTTCCCACAGCATCCTCCTGGAGGAACGGGCTGCTTATGGCTTGGATAGGTGCACTGTTCACTGGGTAAAAATCTCTTTGGATGGCCAGGCCCAGAGAGAGGTGGTGACTGGAGTTACATCCAGCTGGTAGCCAGTCACAATGGTGTTCCCAGGGCTCAGTGATGAGACCAGTCCTGTTTAATGTCTTTATCAACAACCTGGATAAGGGCATCGAGTGTACCCTCAGTTCACAAATCACACCAAGTTGTGTGGGAGTGTTGATCTGCCAGAGGATAGGAAGGCCCTGCAGATAGATCAGGGTAGGCTGGATCAATAGACTGAGGCCAACTGTGTGTGTCTCAACAAGGCCCAGTGTCAGGTCCTGCCCTTGGGTCACAACAACCCCACGTAACACTACAGGCTGGGGGAAGCAGGGCTGGAAAGCTGCACAGCAGAAAAGGACCTGGGAAGGTGATTGACAGCAGCTGAACATAAGCCAGCAGTGCTCAGGTGGCCAAGGAGGCCAATGGCATCCTGGCCTGTATCAGGAATAATGTGGCCAGCAGGACTGGGAAGTGACTGTCCCCCTGAACCCAGATTAGATTGGATAACAAGAAAAATTTCATGCCTGATGGGTTTGGAATGGGCTTCCCAGCATAGTGGCTGAGTTTCCATCCCTGGAGGCATTTAGCAGGTGTGGCACTAAAAGACTTTAGTGGTGGATTTGGCAGGGCTGGGTTGGACTTCGTTGTCTTAGAGGTCTTTTCCAACCTAAATAATAAATTATCTTGCTGTGTGATAGGTTTAGGGTGCTTGGTTTTATCCCCAACACCCTCAACACACGTGAGAAACACCAAACAGCAGGGAAAGAGCACACTACCCTGAGAAAGGTACAGAGCTCACTCCTCAGAGAAAGGTACTTCTGTGCTCTTCACAAATAATATAGTTAATATTGAAGCAGAACAACTCCTACACTGTGTCAGAAATATACTGTATTATTAAACCTAATATTCCATCCTTCACAGGAAAAGAAAATATTTCAGTTCCTGGTTTTTAATCTGCTATAGATCCAATAAAAATTTTGTAAGTTTTCCATGCAAAGAAATCCTATTTGTCTACACTCTCAGAAAGAATTAATTCCAAGATCCTGAAATGTTGTACTAAACGTGTTTTCACAGTATTTCAGGATATGAGAGGAACTATGACAACTGCTGACATAAAGCTTAATAGAATAATGGAAATACTCTATTACATTTAATCACTAAGGGCACCTGCTACTTAGTACTGATTGAAGCAACTTATCTTAATTTCTAGATCAAGTGTCTTCTGTTAGTGCCTTAATGAAACAGTGTGACATACAAGAAAAATTACTTTGCTTTGCATATTGCCATTTAAATGATTTGGGGGGGGAATCAACCCAAACAAATATTTCAGTACTTTCCCTGTTTTGTAAACATCTAATTTTCCATGAAAACCCTTTTATGACAGAAGTGTCTCTTGGGTAACTTCACTCTGTGCATGATATGAGCACATTCTTTGGAATTTCAGTGCTGAAGTTACCTGATGTTGGCTTCAGCAGGGTAAGTGTAGGCTCCCTCTACCCCAGAGTAGGAATTCTGTCACTGCCATGCTGCACCAAGTTGAAAATAGCTGGTTTAGTTAAGTGAGGTCGCATCTACATACACTTAGGGCATCAAAATGAAGGATCTAGCTTGTCAAAAGCAAGGGAATATCAGTAAGGATGTTAGTAAGCATTACTTCAAAAGCAGAGGCAGGATGACAGGGGCTTGGAAGGAACCCTGTGAGGGAGGGATCCACTAGCAGCAAAGGAGAGTAAGGGGCAGAGGAGTGGTGCCAAGAAGGGAGGCAGGAGTTTACAGGCACCTAATGCAGGTGCTGAACCACACGGGAAGCTCTGTGTGCACAGCCCAGCTCACCAGGAGCGCCCCTGAGGGTGCAGTAGCTAAATAACTCTCACAATCAGTGCACACAGTACACAGTTTTTCTGTTTCTCTCTTCCTGTGCTGCTTCTCTCCCTTCTAAGACAATTCCTACAAGGCATAGCTGTTCCATTTTGCCCTCAGCTGCTTTGATTCTGGTCCCATTTCCTACTCTGTTGTGCCCCTGAGGGCTACTACTACCCTGCTCTTCCTAGCCCCACCCTGTTTGTGCCCTTTCCTCCCAAGACTTAATTTCCCTGACTTTGATCTTTTAATTGGTTATTTCCCGCTCTCAGCCATTAGCCTGCTTCCCTGTGTGCTGGCCAGCATCCCATTATTAATCTACATTTTGAGAAAAGGGTAAATCATAGGATTGAAATGGCACCCAGGAGCACATAGCTGTGCTGTGAGGGGTCTGAGCAAGCCAGAAAACCAGGAACACAAATTTCTTAGAGAGGAGCATTTGCAGTTACTGTCACCTGAGGCTTTCCATCAAGCACTACTCTTCATCTTCCTCATCTTAGTCCAGTAGTTTTACAAGTTCTTGTAGCACTCAAGACTGTGCCATTCACTGCAAAACAGAATGATGAGAACACCTACAAGAAAGATTTTGTGGATAAAGATTGTAGCCACTGGCAGTGCCACAAAACAAAACAATTCAAATACTTGTATTCTGTAGGGTAAGGAGCTAGGACCAAAATGAAACTCTTATAAACAAATCACAGATGTGCCACAGCTAGTCAGGAAACATTTTCTAGTATGTGGGAATCGTTGACATTTCTTGTATTTTAGAGAGGGAGATGCATACAACTTGGAATAAACTTCCTGAGATGATGTAAATCCACCCTCAAGTTCCTTGTCTACCTTACAGGTGAATGTCAGACAGTCCTGGTGTCTTTCTCACTTTTCTGATATGAGCTGCCATTTTAATCAAACCCAACATACTTGTAAAGTATCTCCCTAGAAAAACCCAATATGTAAAAAACTGCCAGCCACTCCTCAAAACAGTTATTTGGACTTGGAAAAATTTCCTTCACGATTCTCATGTCTTCCATCCATGAAGATGTGTGTGGGGAGAATAAAATGAGAGAGCACCATAGTTTCTAAGGCAGCAGCAGGGACATAAAAAAGTATGCTGAGATGAAAGGGGAAAGGGAAAAGGGAAAGGGAAAAGGAAAGAAGAAGAAAGGACCATGGGATGCAGAGCAGTGTGGAGAGCTAATTCTCTCCCTCTGACAGGCCAACAGCTAGATTTTTTCCTAAGAAGGACCAGCCCACCTCACAGCTGCTTAGAACATGAGCTGGGGGATGGGAGGGGAAGCAGAAAAAATAGCAATTCATTGCCAAGAAGAAATTGCACTGGAAACAGGCGCCTGGGAATGTGCAAGATGGGATTTGCAGGCACAGCCATGTAAGGTGAAGAAAGAATTCATACTCTGAAAGGTAGGAAAGGCCACTGAAGACACTTCAGGTGTTCAGTATGAGCTTCTTTCTTCAGAGTTAATTCACATAATTTGGAAAAGAAAAGGAAAATTGCAGTAAAAGAAAACGACAATAAAATGATTATTTTTATAGGAACACCTACCCTGTTGGTGCTTACCCTCACAGTTTTGAGTGTCCCTGACCCTCAGTTGCACGCTGTCCCTTCAGTGCACTTGGGCAGTGACCCAAGTCCAAACCCACAACACACTTGCTGCCAGAAAACTCTTCCCTAAGACACTTTCACCCACTGCAACAAATCTTCTGGACAGTAGATTTCATGGGTCTGCTAACTGTGTGTATTTCTATTTGGGACCATGTAAAAGCACAGACTGTTCATCATTCAAGATTTGCTTTGCTGTCATGATATCACTGTCTGGGACTGATATTTTTGGTGATGGCCAGAAACAGCAATAACATACTTTTCCTCATGTTTTGATTATACAGGAAGAACTCACACAATAACACTGATTGAAGTTCAGAAAGAGAACTTGTCAAGTTATTTTAAAAGCAATTTCTAAGTGAAAACTTAGAAATTGGGTTTTCAAAACTTTATAAAGAAAATAAATACTTGCAGGAAATTAGATAATTACAAATATTTCTAAAAAGTAGGTAAAATTCCCAACATCCTTTTTCTTTCCTCTTTCTAGTAAGAAAAAATGAAAGTGAGAATAAGAGAAAAAGCAGAAAAACTTTAAAAAGTAAATATTCATGTTTAACTTTGAAATTGAATTCTAATCTAAAAACAAAACTATTTTAATATTTTAGACAAGCTTATGAATGTTTGGTTTATGAAACCACATCTTAGGGGGAAAAAACTGAGAACAAAACTTTTAAGAAGAACTTTTTAGATAAGGTATGAATTTTCAGATAGTGTCACTATTTCATATTTTCAATTTAAAAGCCCAACAGCAGAGATGAGACAATTTTCCCCAGAGAAGCACGTAACACTGAAGCTCACAAGGTGAGAATTGTTTAGAGTCACAATGATGGACATCAACTTTCTGATAGTGCTGTAACTGGTGTTATTCTGTAAAAAGGGCTTTAAGTTGTGTTTATCTGAACTGACAGCAGTTAGAAGTATAGTTCATCCTTATCTATCAACTCTAAAGCTGATCTAACTGGATAGAAGACCATTTTCAGGGAGGGCTGCTGCCCACAGTTGTACTTAGACAAGCAAATGCAGACTTCATGTGGCCTGAACCACATACAGGTATTTGCACCAGTGCAAACTGCATGCAGAATGTTTTTCTATCCAGAATGGCAGCACTTTACATTTTCTTGCACATCTTCAAAAGAAAGGAGTCCACAGGGTCATGACAACAAAGAATTAAACAGAGAGAGTGTCTGCCACAGGGAGAGTGCAATTATTATGAGTTACAACACTGTCAGGATTAACATGTCTCTTTAACAAAACGTGCAAAGGAATCTCATGCCATTAAACTGTCTAGCTCCCAGCTATTATATTTGATCCATAAACAGTACCTTCAACAGTACAGTGCCCTCTAGCACTGTAATAAAGTATCAACCATTAGTTAATACTTACCCTCCAAATTGCTACTTAGAAGCCTCTTTAAGTCCTCCCATTCAAAAACCTATCAAAAAAGAACAGTTGATTCTGAAAGGGCTGCAGCCCCATATATAATCAGTGTTTGACTGTCTTCAGACTGTTAACTCTTCCTCATCCCCAGGGGAAGCAATACTATCACTCATATTTTACTGGTTTCTAAATTAATGTTTTGATTAAGCTTTCCCTGGAGTTTTCAACAGCTCCTTATGACAATGCAGGTTACTCCCTGAAACAGGAATGGCAGTAATTGAGAAGTGGGAGCAGAGTTTAAGAAACTACATTTTTGAAATGTGGCTAGGAGCAAAGGAACTAGATAAGAAAAGAAGTGGAGCAATTGATACCATATTATAGAATTAGCCATTGCTGTCAGTAGTAGCTGGATGTGTAGAACCATAACAAACTACACTCACATTTGAGTCAGGATGAGCTGAGCTCCTCACCTCCCCATGTCCAAATGCAGCTAAACTGGATGAACTAGACTCTCCTGAGCATTGGTCAAAAGAGCTAATTTACAGGAGCAGGATCAATCTCAGCTGCTTTGATCCCAGACCCCTACACTCAAAGACACAGCTTGGTGTGATTGTCCTGTAGAAAGGGACCAGAACATGGCATGGAAAAATAATTTTAACAATCATAGAATGATAGTGTTAAGAGGCTGGAATGGACCTTTAAGATCATCTAGTCTCACCTGCCCTGCCACGAGCAGACACCTCCCAGGTTGTGGATAAGGCTCAAGGCCTTACCCAAACAAGTTCACTCTTGAGGCATCTAGAATAATGGACCACAGGTAGATAACTCCACTCTTAAATGGTCCCAATGGCTATGAGGGAGATTATCAGAAAACAAATTATAGCTGTGTACTGCAGTCATTGGGCAAAGTTCAGTGGGTGCCAGCTTTTCAAGAGGAAGTAGGAAAAACCAAGGAATACCCAAGGCCTTTGTATATAGCCCTATGTTGCAAGGCCACAGCAAGGAGGCACCAGGCAGGAAACATCCATGTCCACACTGCTGACTTCTACTGCTGCCCAGGGGGACAGCTGAGGGTCTGTAGCAGTGTGGATACAGTAAAACACCAGGTTTGGTGAACTGGGAGGCATCTCAAGTGCCTGATTTCATACTATGCCCCTGTTTGCAATGTTCAACAAATGCAATACTCACTATATAATAAAATTCCTTCTTCACTGATGCACTTCTAACTGCTTCTTGAGTTGTTGGTCTTGCCACATCTGTATGAAACTTCAAGCTTCTCCCAGGTTCATGTTCTTGGTATTTAGAACTTCCTTGAAGATACAGGCATGGACCTTATAATTGCAGTCACACAGAACCACTCACCCCAGATTCTTCTGCATGGCAGGGGGGCTATAGAGACAGAAGAAGTTCTGTGCCTTTCCCCAAGTACTTATTTTGGCAAGATACATTGGGCTCTGCCTTTGAGCTCCCATCAGTACTTTCCCTCAGTCCTCTTTTGATGTAGAGAAACCCCCAGTGACCAAAAAGGAATGGATGAGATAGCACAGTGAAAAAGGAGATATTTTCCCACCTTTTATTCCAGATATCTATGATATGGGTATGTCATGCACAGCAGATTATATCTATGCCTAAAAGCAGCAGGCCACTCAAGGGAAATTGCACTAATTAAGTATACAGGCTGATTGTTGTCTCGCTTAGTTCCTGTCAGTTCTGCCTGAAAGAAGACACAAAGAAGAGATTGTGGAAACTTCAAGAAGTGTGGATAAGTTTTTCCCACAGTTTAGGATACTTATACGTTGCAAAGTCAGGAATCAGTTCAGTTGCTGTATTCTTCTTCCCTTACCTGCTTCATCTTAGAAGTCAGCAAAGCAAAGCCAAAGCAAGCAAAGTCCATTCAGTCAGTGTGGTGGGAACTCCTGGCAGTCAAGAGAATCTCTGGGCAATAGGAGTCAGTCATCTCTAGCTAGCAAGATACTCCATTTGCTGATTGGAAAACACAGATTGCCCCATTGGTCCTAGCATCTCAGTCTGGGGGATTAGCTGGAATGCAGAATATGACAAGGGCTTTGGAAGCAATAAAGGGAATAAAGCCAGAAAATCCCTCCTCACATGGCCTCCTTCTATCTCCTCCAGTGGCCTGCAAGATGCTTTTGTTTCAGCTTCTGCTTTTAGACTCTTTGGTCAGAAAAAAAGGAACAGCTGGAAAATACTTTTCTAAAGGCTGTGGTAAAGTAAGTTCAGCCCAGCCCACAGGGAAGAAAACCAGAGCAATTCCTATTTTTTGCTGGAAGGCTTCTCTCACATGAATTGCAAGATCTCTGAAGTGCTGGCAGTGTTATTTGGAAATAAAAACTATAAGGAGGTCCTATTTTAAAACACTTTGTGAGTAGAGCCCTGTGAATACATGTGCAGAGCACCGTGAGATACTGTACCTATTGTACAGTTTGCATCACTTATTAATGCATTGAGGTCGGGACTGCTGTTAACTGACTTTCCATAAACCCAATATATTTAAAGAATCCCACAAAAGGCACACATGACCTCTCAAAATACTTTATGACATGGAACTATTTTGAAATAAATCATGGGCTACTGGTGCTCACTAGTGGACTTTATGAAATTACGTATGAAAAGCCGATCTTGTCTTTCAAATGCCTCCCTCCGTCTCTGATATAAGCTTTTCCTTTCCTTGGAAGCTTGAACACCACCAAAAATGTTATGTTAAATGTTAAAAGGAGGTGATTAGTATTCCAAATCAAGCCTTTAACCTCTTGTATGCATTTCAAACACAGATTGTGGTGAGGGATGTTGTAAAGGTTTTATTAGTACAAGCTTGGGATGCCCTGCATATCTCAGTTGTAGCTTTGCCAGATGCAGGGTGTCAGAGCAGCAGGAGAGGGCTGCTCTGCAAGGGCTGAGGGTGACAGCAGGGCAGTGCTCCCACCCACGAGTGCAGGGCTGCAGTGCAGGAGCAAGGAAGCAAAGCATGTCCAGTGACTCTAATCAGGGCTGGACTCAGGCCAGCAGTTGCCAGACAAGTCCACAAAGGCAAGGCAGCTCTCCAGTCAGGCTATGAGTGCCAGTCACTGGGTCAGGGACCAGGGGATAGGAACATGGTCAGGCTTATGTACAACACAGCTGCAGTAAGGACAAAGGGCCTGAGTTTAACAGTGTGTCTCACCACTCTCCCAGGTCTCTCCAGAGGGGACCCTGCCAAGGCTCCACACAGATCTCACACAGCTCGTTTCACTGTGTCTCACCCCAGGTTACAGCTGCACACAGCACACCTGCTCCTGGGCACAGGCAGACAAAACACTTGCTGGGGCAGGGAATGTTGCAGAGCCTGTTGGTGCACTCTGGCACAGGAAAGCAGCTCTTCCTCATATCAAGAGTGGTAAAAGTGAAATCAGTGGATGCTATATCTCCACCAAGTAGTGCCCAGTGCCTGAGGGTGAGCTATTTTATAACAGTCTGGAAAACAATACAAAGCTGAACTGAACAAAATGTCCAGAACAAGCAAGCTAGCAGAAAAACATCTGGAGCATGTTATGGAGACACTCACAGAGTCACCCACATCCACACCCATTCACACAACACATCTGAGGTCATTACAGAATCCTATTTGTTTCTGCAAAAGAGAAAGAGAAAAATGTTTGAAGTTTCCTTCTTGATGCATGCTTAGAACCTCTGACTCAACTTCCTCCCACTCTCCAGTTGGTTTGACTCCACTCAGTACACCTTTTTCCTGCATCAACCATTTAAGTAGCATAACAGTCTCTGCCACTTCAGCCCACTTATCCAGGACACCTAACAGCTACAAAGAAAGCTCCTGTAGCACACCTATAGCATACCCGAAATCAGGGACAGCTTCCTGATACCAACACCACAAAATAGAAGAGATTGTGCACACTAACCCTGGGAAAAATTATAACTAAATGCAGGCTGGGTGCTGAAGAGTATCTTCTTTGCTGCAGCAAGAAAATAAAACACAGTCCTTACAGAGTATATCCAGTCATTCTCAAGCAAAACCATCTGCTGAGTCCTTGTCATTGCCCAGACAGGACTTCAGGAGTGTGCATCAGCACAGGTATCCAGATCCAGAATACTTGCCACTGTGACACCATGCAAGCAATATTCCTCAGGTGATGGCACAGAGACACTGAGAAGGTGAGGAAGCTAATTAGTGACACGCATTAACACTCTGTTTCATCACAGACCCTTTGCAGACTTAGATTCAGATACCAAACAAACTCAAAGTCAAGTGAGGTTTGGAGATTAGCATCTGCCTGTTATATAGAGGCTGTTATTGATGTGTTTCACATTCAAACCAATAAAAACTGAAACACTTGGCAATCCAGACAGATAGCAGATTTCTAAGCTGAGAAAAAAGCCCTGAAAGGAGTCACAAAAAAACCCTCTGGTCAGAAATGAGAAATGTTATCAATTTTGTCAATGGAAAAACCCACCTCATGCCTGCTCAAACAGCACTTGACTCTAGCTTGTTTCTTCTGAAATTTTGAGATAATCTTGAAACTGTGCAAAAGAAAAGGCATCAAGAAAGAGGAGTGGGAAGCAGAGCAGTGCTACAAATTTAATCTTTTGGTGAATAATATCTCTGTGCAAACTCTGATTCATGGCTGGTGAAGTAGAACATTATGGCAAGAGGAAAAGAGACTAGAAAAACAAGAGAAGGAAAACAAATAGTCCTATCTCACTCAACACCACCAGAGACTATAAAAAAAGGGAAGAGGGTTCTCTTGAGCTTGGTACATCCCTCTGTAGTGGGAAGGTCACAGGACAGCTTTTGAAAGTTCCTGACCTGGAGGCCTTCCTGCTCTTTGAGGGCCTCTCTTTCCACATTGTGCTATTCCAGAAAACAGAGACCATGTCTCATAGTGGCTTTAAACACTAAGTCAAGATCAAGGTATTAGAAAAGCTGTTAAATGTTAACAGGAAAAAATGTTCAGTATTTTGGGAGTTTCCTCGGCTTGGGAGGGGAAAGGTTAAATTAGTAGGTTCACTGATGAAGAAAAACCACTGTCAAACATAGCCTAAAGGATTATTTTACTGCTAATCAGTGGATTTTATTGTAATCTGAATTAAAAACACGCTGCTGGATATCAAAGCACCCAGGCTTTATCGCTGAGCAGGGCTATCTGTAGTAGGGGCCACAAGAACTGAAAAACAAGGCTTCAAATGTAAGGCTTATTCTATTCAATTAATTCAGCCTACAGAAGAGAAGTTTTAGAGGTGACATAATTGCTGAATATAGGGATTTACACACAGAAAAGCATTTAATAAGCGGAGGAGGCAAGCAGACAGGCATTTCAGTCTTTCTGTCAGAGACATAATGTGAACCAACAGTTGTAAGTTCAAAAAGAAAAGTTCTTTCTCATTTAAATAAGTTGTAATTTCTGGGAAGTCAGAACTACTAAAGCATAACAGTGGAGGTCACCGTCTTTTGGAGTCTTCATGACAAGACTATATATCTTCTAAGAACACATACTTGCTATCTAGCTTCAGGGGGAAAACTGTAAAAGGTATGTTCAAGTTGGCTCCTTCCCTCACAAAGTCAAGATACCTCTGTGGTGCATTCACCCTTCAGGACAGACAGTGAAGTTTGGGATGGGGGTGGTGGCAGAGCAGCCTGCAGGAGCACCTTTTGTATGACTGTCCACAAATGGCCCAGGCATGGTGTAAGCAGCCAGAGCCCAGTGCCCCCAGCTGCCCTTGCACATGTGAGACAGCAGACCAGCAGCTTCATGCCACAAAGGTCTAGAAGGATCTTAAGATCAGTTAAGAATAACTCACCCCATGCAGGGATCATGTATCTCCCTCTGAAGCATTTGGCAGGGGCCAGAGGCAGCATACCAAAGGAGACAGCCTCCTGGGCAGGCACAGTCTGGCAGTCGCTGCATCCTTGGCACAGGCTGAGCAGCACACAGGGTGTCCTTGGAGGTCTCCTATGCATGCAGCGACCAGAGCTGACCCCACTTAATTTATGAGCTCGTCTGAGATCACAGCCTCATGTATTATGGCTCCAGGCTCCATTGAAATGAACTTTATTAAAATAAATTCCAGCTGCTTGGAAGGAGTTACAGAAATGACAAAAAGAAGGCAAACTCCTCCATTCCCATACTCACTGACAGCAGAGAAAGAAATAGTTACTGGAGACCAAGCAAAATTCAGCTGGCTCAAATTGAAGGGCATGAGAAAAAGATCTAGTCAAAGAACAAGCAATTTTGATAAAATGAGATGGTTACAAATGCCAAGGCAGAACTCCCAGCTAGGCAACAGGCTTAAAGCACAGAGACAGAAGGACAAAGGGTCAGGAGGGCAGCTGATAAAGCTTCTTACTGAAGGTGGGATACATTTTAATAAATCAGATTTCATTTGCAAGGGGTCTTGAATGCTTGTACCTTTCCTGTTTTGTCTGTTCCCTGGCCTTTGGTCTGCTGTATTTCCTTCCCCAGGATGCCTGTGGGCTGTTAATGGAGAATATTAGGGAGCAGCACCAGGATGTACCTCACTCTGCATGTTGTTGCCAGCAGCCTACACGTTCATTATTGTCCCTGTTCAGTAGATGCTCCTTTTATCCTTGCTTGGCTTCTGGGGAATTTTAAAAGGATGACATTTCTAATGAAGCCTGGCATTCTTGCCCAGCCACAACTAATCAGAATTGCAGTCTGGTAAGGATCTCAGAAGAAAAACTCTGGCCTTTTCATGGGTCAGCAGTAAGGAGATTAGACCTAGACCCTGCCAGACTTGCTCTCCTTGGTCATAGGGTTGCCCATTCCCACCTCATGTATTGGCACTGACACTGCCCCTTGGAATTCCAATAAGAGCGCCTAAGTTTTCAGGAGCCAGGGGCATGAGACATTAGCAGTGCTTATGTGACCTTGTCCCCATTCCTACCTTTCTGCTTCTCAGCAATGAATTCTCATGACCTTCTAGCAGATTTCCCCAGTTTTAAGCAGCATTGCAAATAGCCTGCTTTCCTCAATAAATTCTGGAGTCTCCTTACAATAATTTTTTGATAGTACTGGAATTAGCCTTTTTCACCTCATGTCAGGCATCATAGACAATATGAGTGATAGTTTACCTGAGCTTCCTAGATTCAAGCCACCTATAGTGCAAAAAAAACCCCAACCAAAAAAAAAACAAAAACAAAAAAACCAACCAAACAAACCCCAAACCCACCCCAAACTAGAAGCTTGGGATCTAGTTAGTTCAGTGAAGTGGAAAGAGCACATCTCTAGTATATTGAGAAAAGCAAAAACATTTTCCAGATAATCCCATAAATGGGGAAGATCTGCAGATCTTCAACAGTTTAATGGCATGCACTGCCACTGGGGGAAGGATGTCACACCTCAGTAAGAACAGGTTCCACTGAATGAGAACATTCTAGTTCAGCAGTAATTCCACTAAGTGTCAGCTCTGTAGCAGGGGTTTCATGTGAATAGTGTAGCTGAAAGCCATTAGACTTCTCCCTCATGCTATCATCAACCACTTTTGGCAGGGCCTGTTAAACAGAATAACTTGCAGAATGAGCCAGAAATGAGGCCTGTGGAACAGATTCTTCAGATCTCAAATATTAAACCATGGAAATAGATTGGTGACAAAGAGGGTGGAGGGGAGAGAGAGAAGTTTCCACATAGTATTTTTTCCCCCCATCACCACCACACATGTGGTCTACACCCCAACATGTGTTTGCCATGAGTGTAGCCCAACAGACATTCCAGATCTTACTCAAGAGCCGAAACTTGAAAGAACCAGCCAAGTTTGAAATCAATCAAAGGGCAGGGTAAGGGTATGTGTTGAGTGTAATGGAGTCACCCATGCTTACATGGCACAGACAAGGGGCAGAGAGGTACAATGGCCCTGCAGTAATGACTGATCTATAGTCTGAGGCTCTCTTCAGCAGCCTCTGAAGGGCTCACCTCCTAGCTCAGATTAGGCTTTCAGCTGTGACTAGGCTGTCAATTTAGGCACCCCAGGTGTGCTCCCAAAGTTAGAGAGATGAAGAGTGCTTTGGGGAGCACTTGGCTTTCAAAGAAGGTTCTTTGAATTTTATGGCTCAAAACTTTCTTGCCTCTACTTCTGCCTCTCTCCCCACTACCACTGGATTGGTTTATCAATTTTCACAGAAACATTCTGAGTGTGAAAGAAAACGTCTCTTCACTTAGCTAAATCCAAAGTGTGCCAAGATGCTTGCTGAAGAGTGAATTCCATGTCAGGTCATGTCAGATAAGAAATAAGGAAGCTAAATGTTTTTAGCAAAAAAATAAATTAAATACAGCAAGAGAGTTACCATGGGACACAATTTTCATGCTCATACAATTCTTCTAAAAATTAAAGTTATACATCTATGTTTCATAGAGATATTTAGGAAAAATGAGTTTGTAAGTTTGATAAACTTGGAGACTTATATCTTTAAAATTCCTGAGATGATATTACAGAAAATCAGGAATACAGATATATGTACTAACATATTACTGGTGCCATAAGTTAATTTAGGGAGACCTATTAGGGGAATGAGATAAAATAACACATTTGTATAAACTATCTATCACAAATGTTTGTGTACTTGGTTTAAAAGACAGCTAAAGATTTAGTGGGACTTGGGATATAGGCTGGTGATTTTTATAAAGCTAAAAATGAAAAGGGAGCAGAAAGGAGAAACATATTTCAATTTTATACACCCAGTATGAGACTAGAACTAAATACAGAGCAGCAGAACAGTGCTCCCAAATAGCCACAACTCTGTCACAAGGGGGCTTGGCAGGTAACATATGGAATTGTTAGATGGAAAATGACCCACCAATTTTTGGCTTCAGCAGAACTTTTTTTCCCAAGGGAGTAAAAGCAGTAACTAAATAAAAATTCATAGTATAGGCTGAATGATGCAGGTCCATATCTTATCAGAGCTGATGCCTATGTTCAAATGATGGATTCGTTTTGGCAACTGAATTTGGCAATTTATGGCTGTTTTTATTTTTCTTTAGTGGAGGAAAGACTAGCAGTTGGGAAGGAAGCCTATAAATCTTAACATTAGAGAAGGAAAAGGGCAAGGTGTTTTACATACATACGGGGCTAGACAAGAAATTGTTTTTTCTAGACAAAGAGCAATGGGCAACAGATTTCTTTTGAAGATTTTTCATTTACTGAAAAATAGAAAAAATATTCAGTGCACATCCCCTTTGTTGTTTTAATTCCAGGTTTTATTAATTTCCACTGAAAAAATCTGTAGGCATTTCAGCACAAATAAAAACCTATAGCTTCTTTTACACATAAAAAGTGATCACAGATTTTTTCAAGAAAGAGGAAATCACAAAAGAAAGCAAACCTCTCTATCTCTTTGGAAGATGATATAACCAGAGTTTTTCTGGGATGAGAAGTGTTTGGGAATCACCTCACCCTTAGATGAAGTATCTGACCCAAACAGTGGTTTGCTACTCTCTACTATGGATCACAGATGGGGAATGCACAGTCCCAATGGGGAAATAGCCAAGTAGAACAAGGCTGCTGAAAGGGTGATGGGAGTAGCTCTTGTAAATGATAAAAAATCCTGACATCAGTTGAAAGTAGTCTGAGGAGCTCCAGCCTGCATGGGAAAGAACAAGAAGATGCAGCAGATATTTAATTGTTCTCATAAAACTTTCCATTGGCTATTTGCAGTGATTCCTCCTATCCCTGGGCAAGATGAACAAGATTGCCTAATTAAGTCCACATCTTTGAATGTCCCAATTAAACCAGCTCCTCATCTTCTCTTGCTGAGAGGCACCCTGCATTCCCTGATTGAAGCTGGTGGCAGCATTTAATGCGGTATGCTGGAAGCTTATGGCTAAAAGTTAGAAGCTCTGAGAGTCTCTCCCATGCCTGTGAATTTGGGATGGAGCTGGTAGGCAGCAGGCTCTAGAAGGAACATGGACACGTTAGTTTGAAATGAGCCATTGAGGAAGTTCATAAACTCTCTGGTAATAGCAGGTGATGACAAGAAGCCCTCAAGGGTAACAGGGGCTGGCAGCAGCTTCAGAAGAGGTTTGCCTCTTACCTTGGCAAGCACAAGAGAAACTCCCTTCTCTGCCTCATCTTTCTCTTAAACAACAAAACAACCCCCCTCAGAGCATTTTGGAAAGGAGTATTAGTGCACTAAGATGACAAGGCATTCTGCAACATGGGTCTGAGGAACTGCTTCCAAGAAAGAAATCCCCATACACACAGATCACAGGAACTTGAGCCCTTTTCATATCAAAGCAACTTGCTCAAGGGCCTTCAAAGTACATTCTCCATTCCAAGACCTAATGGAGCTGGAAACCTTCAAGGAATGAGAAAAGATAAATTTCTGCCAAAGAGCCCCATTCCTTGGATTTTTAAGAGATCAAAATGTTTCAAGCTGCTAGGCATGCAACTAAATATGGGATAAAATGGGATATTTTATCCCATTAACAACACTGCCTTCATACTCCTTTTTTTTCAAGTCCCTAGTTTAAGAAGGATTAGAGCAGTGGGAGGTGAGGGAGGGAGGAAAAGTACTGAAAGGATAAAAACTGCTAAAAGACAATGCAATGACATTTCAGACAATGGAAAACTGAAATTAAATATAATTGTATAATTGGAGTAAGACAGGATCAAACATTTCTGATTTATTACATAGCCTGACTCTTGATTTCCAAGGAGTAGAATCAGCACTCTGATATGTTGTGTGAGTCAGAAAAACAGTTTCAACTTGAAACTGTAGGATAATGGTGATAAGATCAACAGCTGACAACTCTGCAGCACCCCATAAAAGCTTTAGGGGTGTGATTTCCACATCAAGATCAGATCAGCTTATGGCTGAGGTGAAGCCTTAGATCACGCCAAACTTTTTTTTTCCCCAGATCTTAGTTTTAAATCCAGTCCAGCAACCACTTGCCACATCAAGCCTCATGCATTTACCAAAACCTTCCCCAACCTCTCTCTTAAAACTACAAATCCTGAATAAATCCTCAGAACTCCTTTCAGTCCCCAAGTTCTCCTGAATGCTTCTCAAGCCTAGCCTCACCTAAGGCTACCCTGACTGGTACCTAAATAGCCATGGATATTCCTTCTTGGAACCAGCCTTCACTCTTGCCCTGTAGGCAAGGAAAGGCAGAACAGAATGATAAATCTTAATCCCAGCCCAAATCCTGGCTGCCTCTCTAGTGGAAAGACACCAAGCAGTTCTGTCACCTGTGCCAAAATTCAAAGCAGCCTTACAACTCAGTGCTGTCTCTAAATGCTGGAGTTAGGAACAAACCTGCTCCATGCTGACTTGTAGTCACAGACCCATTTCAATGGGCAGCCATCAGTAACATCCTAGAAACTGCCCCTACTCTGAGACCTCTGGACTTTAGCAGACCACAGGTAAGACCACCATTAAGAGGTTGCAATAAATAGTTTTCACTGCAATGCCAGAGGGCTTGCAAAAATAACGAGCCTGTTGTGACCCAGTGGCTCCAGCTGAACTTGCACAGAGACCTATTGCAGAGCTAAGTGAACTCCAGGATTCAGGTTGGATTTATGATTCTTGTTCCAAAATACAGGCATCAAAGAGTTTCAGCTGGACTCCTACATGTAGGTCTCCAAAAGTAAGCATAAGCATGCCAGAAAGCTCCTCCAAGCCATGATTACTTTCAGGGATGCAGTGCCTCAACAGCCTTCAGCTAAAATTAGGATTATGAATAGGAAGTAACTGGAGCTCCTTTTGTTCATTAATCCCAGAAATTTGTACCAGCAGGCAGATAGGGCCCCCCAACTTGTGCTTTATTTGAGTCTGCAACATTAAACCATTTTGAACACTGGATGTATAGCTGGTGTTAGACTTTACTTTTGGAAAAGAAGTCCAGGCCATGGCCAGTTCTTATCATGCCCTCAATGCTTGCAGCAAAACAAGAAAACAGCAACATTCAAGGGCATTATTTAGATGACAGAAGGTCTCTGCAGTTATGGTGTAGCATCAGGGTGTGCAAGCAAAATGAGGAATGTGAGTTGTTTATACACAATAAAAGATTTCCATGGATCATGGACAGAACTATGTTCAGTAGGATCCTATTTCTAACACTGGAACAGGTTGGTCAGCAGGGTGGTAGATACACCTTTACTAGAAACATTCAAGGCCAGGTTGGATGGGGCTCTGAGCAACCTGATCTGGTTGAAGATGTCCCTACACATTGAAGGGGAAAGGAGGTAATAGACTACCAATCTAAACTACTCTATGATAATTCTATGAAATATACTCCTCCTAATCTCCTAACCAGACTATCAAGACATTCTCTGCTTCTGTTACCAATCAGTCTGCTATAAACAGGTGAGCTTCACAATTTTAATAAACTTTAATTTGTCCTTACATGGATCCTAACCATAATCTTCCACTGTCAGTGAGGCAGGCTTTCCTTTACTGATGGAATCTGACAACAGCAGCTGTAAGCACTACAAGCCTTCCATCCTCTCAACCTTCTGGTCCTCAGCTTTTATCCTTACAGGAAATATCTCTGCATATTATAATCCAATTACATGGGCTACTGTAGTCCTCTACCTGAAAACAACAGTAAGCAAGGCTCTTATAAGGTCTGCTGGTAGTAACAGGAGGATGTGACAGGGGCTCTTTTAGTCTGGGAGAATGAAGGGTTGAGCATGAAACAGTTACTCAGGAGATTCCATCATTAAGTCAGAAGCTAGCAGACCACCCTTTCCCACCAAGCTGATTCCAGGGCAGAGACAGAGACTACTTTCTCCTCTACTTCTGCTTTACCCTGCCCTTTGCTACTGGAGCATAGGAGTCCTCAGCATGGCTTGTGAGGAATTCAAGAGGAGAGGAGAAGATCTCATTACCGTTTTGCTGCCTATTAAAGAGTGAGACAATCAAGCTGTGGTAAAAAATAAATAGCTGTATGCAATTATGAGAATCGCCAGACATCTCATTTCATGTCAGGCAAGACTATTGCCTAATAGGAAGACAATATAATCCTGCTGTTGCATTGCTCAGATGAGAGAGACATGAGCTAATTAACTTCCACTATAGCCAGGCATGAAATTGCCAACTTTATTTTATGATAGCCATCTGAACTGTGATATGTTCTCTGCATCTTCTCATCACATAAAAGCTGGTGTAACCAGCTTCACTACTCTAACAAAGTGCAAGCTACTCACTAATGACCACAAGGATATTGAGGGAAATCTAAGAGAAAACAAGAGAGGATTCCCAAATCCCAGACATACCTCTGCCCTGGAGCCTTGATCCCTGGTAGGACATCTTCCCACTTTTGCTCACAGCTCACCAGTGTGAGGAGATTGCCTGCAGCCAAAAGCCTGGACCCCACAGCATTCTGCAGCCAAACCTTCTCATCAAGTTTTGGTATTCATTAGCCAAAACAGGAATTGCTGGGGACTCCAGGAAGAGCCAGCAAGCGTGAGAAAGAACATTCAATCTCGGTGTTACAGGAGGCAGGAGATTGTTTTCATAACATCTGTGGTGAGAGTGTATAAAGCAATAGACAGACTGCCAATACTTGGAACTACTCAAAAGGCAACTCTGGCAACCTCACAGATTGTTTTATAAACAATTGGTTTCAAACTGATCCTGAAGTTAATGGGAAAGGCAATGGAGTCACTTAAGGATAAAGGTGCCGTGGTTTCTGCATTCCCTGCTGACTACTTCCACAACAGCAGCCCTATATTGGAGTGCTCACACTCAGGCACAGGAGTTCTGCTCATCCATCTCACACTGCTGGCAAGAGCCAATGTGGCAAACCTCAGCAGCTGAAACACAGCCACCTGCTGCCCTACCTGTCTTGTCAGTCCCAGTCTCCTGAGAACAACTCTTCCAGAGAAATTTTCTTCCTACATCCCTCCCATGGCTGGCTACAACTCCTCTTGCTACCCTTCATGGCCAGACCACAGCTTGGCATTTGCTCAGCAAACCAACTTACCTGGCAATGCTGGCTGGCTCCTCAGGGCAGGGCACTGCTCTCTGGGGGCCCATTCCTGTCACTGCCTTGCCGTGCCAAACCTCACACCACCACTCTCCCTCCCCAGACACCTCCCTCCCCTCCAGACCATGTGCCAAGGCCTCCCCCTCCTCCTTAGGCAGTTCCTTCCTATGAGTACACCTCACCTTCCAGAGGCTCCCACACTGCCCCAGCCCACCTTCCACAGGTTCATACAGACCTGGTGCTTGTGCATTTCCACTTAAAAACCAAACAAGACAAAAAAAAAAAAAACAAAAAAAAAAACCACACCAAACAAAACCCTTCAAAAGACTCCACCAAACCACACACAACAGTAGCAGTGGCTGCATCATTTCAGTTTCTCCACCAGTCTCTCCCCAGCCTCACAGCACACAAGGAGACACATTAGCTTCCACCAAGCACCAACATGATACCAGTGACACACCTGCTGCCATGCAGGCACTGAAGTCAAATCCCGAGCAAAACTGCACTCAGTTCCCAGGTGACTGGGAATGCACTGGTTTTGAGGAAAGGCATCCACTGATTTCTCCAGGCAGCTTCTCTCACACATCACATGGAGCCCACCTCACCTCTGCCCTACAGAAGTTCTGCAGCTCTGAAGAATTGCCCACAGCAGTCTAGAGAAGCCTCTCCAAAATACAAAGTGCTCAGGTGTCAGTCTCTCTACTCAAGTAAAAAGTGACAGGATGAGAGGAAACAGCCCCAAGTAGCACTGAGGAGTGGGGAAGAAAGGGAATTAGATTAAATATTAGAAAAAAATCTTCACTGACAGGGTTGACAAACATTCCCCAGTCTATCCCACCTCAGAAGACCAATACACCGTGGTTTTAGGTCACAAGTTTAGAATATAGCTTTATAATCCTATTTTGTTCAATTCCAAGTCTTTTAGATAATGTTTACTATGAGGTAACCACCGAGAAAGCAGAAAAAATCCCTCAATTAGAAATTATTCAACTATTTTCAATCTGTTTATGCAGAAGGAAAAGAAAAACAACAAAAGTCACTTTGTTTTATAGGAACTTACACCCTCTAGGGAAGAACAATTTTGCCAAAAGAACTCCCAATCAGTACTTACCAGAGTTAATTACAACATCATATTAAAAGAACAACTTATTTTTGAATAGTTAAGAGTATCATGAAAAAAACCTCTGCCAAAATTAAAGGTCTGAACTGTGCTGGGTTATTGTTCCAGGCTGTCTGCAAGCATCACTGCATGAGTTATACTATTCTGACATCATTTTGCAAGTTCAGTGCACAAAGCACATGCCTATACTATAACATGACAGGACCTCACATTTCCACCCTAGTAAACCCTAAATAGTTTCCAGAAGTGCTATGTAGAAAATACCCAGGAAGCACGCTGGGTAAGCCATTCAGATGATCACACGCTCTGGGATTCTTGCTGTCTCTGAAGAACTTCCATATGTCCATTCTGTAACTCTAAGGAGGGTAAAAAGAAGGAAAAAGTTAGTCTGGTGCACAAACCTCTGATCTCCTGTACTGTCACAGCTGTTGCTTTGGAGCCAGTTACCTGATGGTGGCAGACAGATTCCAGAAGAACTGCAGGCTGACAACCTCCAGGAAAATTGTTTCGACAAGAAGAAACAACATGGAAAAGATTTAAGGTAATGAACAGCAGATAATGCTGGCCAGGGACACATGATGGAAAAGGTCTGGCATTCTGGTGACACAGTGAGGATCTGGGGTCCTGCAGGAGGCCTAGGTCTGATGTCAGTATAGCTCCTAACCTGGTGAACACTCACAGAACAAAGAGCAATATCAGGACAACCCCTGAGCTGCAGCCACTGTCCAAAGAAACATTGTGAAGGAATGGGAGTTACTAACACCTGGACCCTATAGGTGGGAAGGAAAATGCACTCTTGTTTCCTAAAGACAAGGCCTGTTGTAGTTAGATAAGTAGGTTTCCATACTTTCTGCTAAACTCTGGATTGTTGAGGACAGAGGAGTTATTCCATGATGCCATTTGTCAGTGAGAGAGTTATAGGAAAGAAGATACCAGAAAGAAATTTAATTGAAATGCATGAAAATACCATACTTGGGGCCTAAGGCAGGATTTTCCCTCTCAGATTCCATACCTCACAGAGCATCTATGTGCTACTTGGAGCATTATCCTTCTCTTAAACCCCTATTTTAAAATAGAGGTAATATTTTTGCCTGGAGAGCTGAGAATAACTTTCTTCCAGGTACACAGCATCCAATATTCCCCTAATCCCTCCCCACAAAACACAAACAGCACACAAACCCCAGTCAATTGTATTATTAGGAGCTTAGAGGAAAGAAACCAGACAATTTATACCTGTGAGAAGAAAGAATTCATGGCCAGGGTTACAGAGTTTACTTAGGAGAAGGTAATTTCCCATGTTTGGCAGAGAAGATTCCTGCCACAAGGCAAAAAATTTGCATGAACTCTGCCAGCATACACCTGTTAGAAATTGTTTATAATGGCTAAAGCACACTTAGTAGCTTTACTAACGACATTTTACTAATAGCTTTGGTTCACTGACTGCGTATTTTTTGCTAAGGGCCTTTTGCCAGTTTACAAGTGTTTGAAGACTTCCATGCTAGTAGATTTTTACACTGACAAGCTTTTAGTATCAACCTGGTTTAAGATATCATTCAAAAATTCTGGCTGCTAACTGAGGTTTATATATAATAAAAGGCCAAGGCTAGAGCAGAGTCTCAGAGGCTAATGGGATAGAGCCAGCCCATGGATAATTGAGGGTATGCTCTCCATTTATGGCATTGAGTGGTAGCATTTTTGGGAGTCCCAAGGTCCTTTGGCTTTCCAGCAGCAAGCCCCTGTGGCTCCCTGTCCCTCACTTTCCTCAACAATGTCAGAGTCTGACACCACCACTTGCAGTCTGTCCTTTGGCAGCCAGAAACCAAGGCTTTTCTGAAGTCTACCACATTCAGCCTAAATCCTGAACAAAGCTGGCAGGGACCGGCCACACCACCACACATGGGAGAATTACAGGGAAAAGAACAGCTGCCACATGTTAAATTTGAGTATGTGCCATATAGAAAACAAGATGCACTGCGACCTATAGACTTACCCATAGCCACTCTAATGCAATTTCTCTTCCTCTCCAGCAGAAAAAAAACACCTCATGGAAAGAATTATAGCAGCTCGTGAGTGCTTCATGATCACACAGAACAAGAACCGTCACCAGTTCATTACTAGGGGCCTTGCTTCAGGCCACAGGGCAGTCACAACTCTGCTCTTGCAATATTAATTATTGGCCTGGGAGAGCTACAGAGCAGCTTATTGGCTGTGCACAAAATGCTTCCATGTGCTGAGCTTCTGCAGAGGCTGGAACTGTGGGCTTTGCTAGACAAACACTGCAGCTCCCAAGAAGTCTGAGTGCTAGGCTGATTTCTAGATCCAGCAGCAAACCTTCACCTCTGGGGAGGAGCTGGGAGCCTGGCCCAAGGAGCAGCAGCAGATTGCTCAGTCTCTGAAGGTCTGAGCACTTTTTTCCTGGAAACTTTTTTAGATCAAATTTAGAAGTATTCAATGCCCTCTCCTTCCCTGCAGACTGACAACTCAAAGGAACTGAGGATGGAGGGAAATAGGAAAAAAATAGGGACAAGAAGCATCATGGGAATTTCCTTATGCTGAACTTCTAGAGCTAGGTAGAGCAGAAACACAAGGAAACACAACTCCCACAGTAGTGGAAGACACCCAACAAAATACCCAACTGTGTGCTTCTCCAAGAAATGGAAGGAAAATTATCCCTAAAAATGCCAAGCATGTAGCACAAATCATTTGCAAGGAGAATACATTTGTAATTACAAGTTAATTTAGCTACCCTGCTGCCAGGAGTAACTGGTAGCAGAAGGAAGCGATCAGCGTCATCGTCTCATTCCCCTGGGACCAGCCCGGGCTGGGTTTTCTTGGTGGAACACCTCCCTCCAGTGGCCAAAGGCAAGTGGTTTCCACAGAGCTCGGGCAGCTGGGCACAAGCAATTGTTCCCAACTCCCCTGCCTTCTCCTTCCAGCTCCACAACTGGCTGAATGGAAACCAGCCCTTCCCCAGCTAGGAGCCATGTGGTCAGGGTTGGCAGTTTTGCCAGGAAGCACAGCCCTCTAAATCGTGGGGCCCTGGGAAAGCATCTCCAGGGTGATGCAAAGCAGGGGGCTCTGGGAAACCGACCAGAAAGGAGAGACTCCATAGAACCAAGAACCAAGCTCTCCTCAGGCACAGCCCGGGACAGCCTAAAGGAACAAGCAGCACTCACAGGTAAGAGAGACCATTGCACCCTACTGTGGGTCCAGGATCCAGTTAAGCCCCTCTTGCTCTGCACTCATCTGGTCAGGGTTCCTGAAATCTTGACATAGACCAGTTGCCACCAGCGCTTGCTGGTAGCACCCCAGTACCTTCTCTGCCAACTTCATTCTGTTTCCTCATGTATGAGGGCTCAGGTCATGCTTATTACTTCCTAAAGCAGGAGCTGTAAAATTCATTAGCACACCACCTTAAGTTCTTCTAAGCCATTTCAAATGTCCAGATGCACCAATATGGTGCAGGATCTGAAATAATTTTGAGATCTAGCCTATATACACTTCTCAGCTGCTTAGCTGAGAAAAGCAAAAAGATTTATGTATTTGATCTATCTACTTCTGAAGAGCTTTTCAGTCAAGGCCAGCATGTGGTGACATGAACCACAAAAAATGGCCATCGACATTTCTTTCTTCTCGCAGTGTCAGGGGCTGAGGAATCTTACTGAAGGTGAGTAGGAAAAAATTATATAGTTAAGCTTACAAGAGCTGTATGCACTGTGGGCATAGCAGCAAGCTCGTATTCTATCAGAATTAGTCCTCAAGGCTTGTGACTTCAAACTGCACAGACTGTGCAGATTTGAAGCAACATCTTCAAATAGTTAGCTTAGGAGGTAACAGGTAATTCAAGGAACTACCACTCAGCTCACCCTAAGACAAACATACTTCATAAAACAAGACAAAGTTTACTTTAGAATACAGCCCAGAAAAATTGTCACCTCCCCCTGCTGGGCAGGATCTTTGCAGTCCACACTGATCTCACGCATGCGCCTCAGATCTTTTGATACTTTGAACAAACAAGATGTCAGTGATCTGCATGAAAAGCAGAAAGGGGTGGAGAGGAAGTAAGGGAAAAACCCTTCAATGCACAAGTCATAGGCAGAGATATATATTTTTTAGCAAAGTCTTTATTACAGAAATATTCACCCTCTAGACTTTTATATCTGTACATGCATTTCTTCCAGTAGGAAGATGTTGCTAAAAACAGACAAAAACAAAAAAGGAAATCCAGGATGGGCTCCTTTTTACTTGCTGCTCAGCATTGGCATCTGTAACTGAACAAGAATCTTACAAATAAGAACACATTAGAGAATAGACTTTGTGTTACAAAAGCTAGCAAGCTTTACTGCTAAGGGTGCCTTCTGCTACAGCAAAGGTCAGCTTGAAGGATCTGTGCAGGAAGGGGCAGACACCTCAAAATTGCAAAGCCTTATCAGACCTCCATAAAAACCAGTTGCCCAGTCACTCTCCCCAGTCATTGCTCTGTCCAAAGATGAGGACAGAGTAGGGACCCACTGCTGGGGCTCTGATTCCCTGCACCAGCCTTTCTTCCCAGAAGGAAAACCAAGTAGGTAGTGAAACCACCCCTTGGAACTGCTACTAGGGTTATTACTACCTGCCCCACCCCTGACAGGAGACAGTCCTGGAACCACCTCTGTAAGGCAAAGGCTCTCTCACCAAGTACCTTGTAACAGGTACCTGGCAAGGACCATCCACTTACCTCCCACACAGCTTCCTGATGTCACTGTCATTGTACCATGTGTAACAGCAGGAAATCTGCTGTGCCCAAGACACCTCTGAAACTGAGGATTTGCACCCAGCTCTCTTATGTAAGCAGTTGGGGCAGTGTTTCATGTGCATTTCCTACCTTCTGGTCTGCACCACTCCTTGCTGCTGGCCACTGGCTCAGTAGAGCAAACAGCCCAGCCATCAGCACAGAAACCTGCAGCCTGCACAACTGCAGAACCTGCTACTTATCTGCTACAGTGCTGGCACTTGAGGCAGAACTCAGGATGCAGCCATGGCTCCACACCACAGTGGAGTCAGAAGAATGGACAACTGAAATAAAAGCAATTTATCTTTGCATTCCAGCTACAGAACCTATACTGGGGACTGATAGCAGTGACATTCCCAACATACAGCATCAGCAATCCAATCAGATCCCTCCATATTCATATCCAAATCCACAGCTAACAAATTTTATGTTCATAAAGGAGCAGAGGAAGAATCAAATTCATTGTAACCTCTATAAAGTTGGCAACCCAAGAATGCAAACAGCAGAGCCAGCCTGGGGCTGAGTCCACAGTATGCAGCAGTCTCTGAAGTAACCTCCAAGCTGACAGGAGCCAGCAAAGCAGAGATAGAAGGAAGAGGAAAAGATAAAGAGGCAAATGGGAGAAACATGTAAGTGTCAAATCCAAAACCCAAGGGATCCATTCCAAGTAGCTGAGCACCAACACCACAATCTGCCAGGTCACACTAGGAATAAATAGGTAGGCTTGGCTCCCTCCTGGTGGCTTCTCATCACACTCAAAGGGAAGTGCTCCACTGAAGGCAAGGCATAGCTGACTCCAGAAACAGGAGAAGCGAGTGTGACAGTAGCACTCTGTATTTCAGATGAGACCCTAGGCTGGAAGATGTATAGTGGGAGCTGAATCAGGTAACTGCAAGGGACGAGAAGGCCTATAAAGCATGACTAGTTACCACCACAAGTCAGTGAAGCAAGTGAAGCTACCAAAGCACTGGAATCTCAGCAGAATTCCTGGCTCATGGGACTTCAGGGAGGAGGTGAAAAGATGTGCAGGAGAAAAGCAAGGGGGAGAAAAGTTATTGTATGTTAGGCCCAGTGGGTTGTAGAATGAAGATATGAATAGTATTGTTTAACATGGAGCAGGCAGCAAAAGCATTGTCCCCTCAGGTTAATCAGTGTCTCATGTGACACAAGACAGTTTAACTTCTGCTTCTTGAAGTAGAAATAATCCAGAGGCAGGATGCAGGTAGCCCAAGGGCCCTATTTCCAGAAGATCAGGCTGTGTTGCAGCTCTAACAGTTCTTAGCAGAGTGGTATCAGAAATGGGATGTCACAGGAATAATGGTCAATGGTTGGACAGTCTGGGTATGAGGCAGGAATGTTCTGCTTGCTCCATTCTCTGTGGTGCTGTAGCTCTGCAGTCAGCCAGCTCAAGACTTGGGCACTTTGGTGTAGTCTTCACTGTGTATGTTCTTGCAAAGCGAAATGGACAGTATCATCCCCAGCAACTGGAATAAGTGAAGAATGGGAACAAAATCAGCAACCAGACAGATAAGGTGGGAAGGACGGGTGATACAGGGTAGCAGAATACAGTGAACATCTTTTAATGACACCATACAGGTGAAGAGAGTTAGTCTGCAATGCAAGGCAAATGCAATAATTGAAATGACAAAAAATTTGGCTTCATAAAGATGTGACTTCATCTGGAAACTATGTTATGGGCTTTTTAAGGCAACAAGCGGGATTTCACTAAAGTGGGATTTTGCTTGACTCAGTTTTTTGGTTACAGAATTTCCAAAAGTCAGATACAGCAGAGTAGACAAGGCTTTGTTTGATTTTTAATCCAATCAACAAAAGCAGCAGTTCAAAGGTCCAGGCAGACACAACCAAGAGCTAGAACTACACTGCCATTAAACCAGGTGTCTATTACTTGAGAAAACAGGTTTGCCTTTAAAAAAAGTCTCCATGATAAGACAGGAAATATGACTTACCTCTATAACAGCAACACCAGTGCAAACCCCAAGAATGATACCAAGGTTGTCCTTCAGCCACTGCTCTACACCATCCATGCATCCCTATAGAGAAAAAATGGCCACAAAGAAAAGAAGCATGAATCTGAAAATCAAAACTAAAAATCCATAACATATGCATGCAGGAATTATCCCAGTTACATGCTATACCATGTTCCATGGAAGCTTTTGCAGAAAAGGGCAGAATCCCTGTCACTCTATCCCCCCTTGCCCCAAATTCCACAGGTACTTCAAGCACTAAGGTGTGAAATCAGTGCTCTAAATTTTCAGGGGAATGAAGACAAGGCAGCTTCATCAGAAGCTTCACAGGACCCAGACACACCCACTCACCTGCTCATGAACAGGCCAGTCAGCATATGTTGCAGTGCCATTGACAGGGTCTTCCAGATTACAGAAACCTCTTCCTTCCACTAAGTCCTTAGATCTATTGGAGCAGGAGCACGGATACTCAGTATTGCTTTTGTTCCTAATAATCTCATTATTTTCCCATTCCTTTGCTCCAGTCCAGCCACAGCAGGCAATCTAATAATGGGAGAGAGATCATTACAGTCTTACACTTGGCACTGGCAAGATAACTGCACATGAAAATAAGCAGGCAGAAGTACTCAGAAGCTCTCCGTGCAACAACAATCAAGCCATACAGTTTTGCATTAATTAGCTGCACTAAACACCACCCTGGTTACTTATGTATAGAGCTGTCCAGAAGACAGGGACATTATTTCCTACTAAAGAGCCACTCTGCTAGCAAAACAAGAATTGAAAGGCCACGGGGACAGCAGCAGCCACCACGCGGTGGCGTCCCCATGCCACCAAGCCCCAGCACATCACTGCACGCCAGAGCCCGCCCGGGTGCAGTACGGACCAGCTGGAACACGGGATAGGGAAAATTTTCCACCCGAAGAAACATTTACATTCCTATAGAGCCACGTGATAAAACCGTATTTGCTGAAGGGAAAAGCACATCGGGAAGTCTAGCAAGGAGTAAGATCCTAAGCATGGATCCCAGTGCTTGCTCAGTGGTACAGAGCAGAAAGGCTGTCTATGTCGAGGTAGAAGTTTAGGGGAAATCCTTCTCTGCTCAGAAAGGAAAAGTAATGCTTCTGCTAAAATAGGCATGAGATACAAACAGCTGAACATCCACATCAGGACAAGCATTTGGTTTCCAAAGAATGTTGTGAAGACACAGCCTCCAGAAGGAACTACGTCTCCCTCACAAGAGGTCTGGACTTTAACTCCCAAGACTCATTCACAGAACCCTAGCCTCTTTCAAATGCTAACTCCAGTGTGTGAGACAAAGTAGGCTCCTAACATTTGCTTCTCCATCTCTGCAAAACCTTTTTCTTCTGTTCCACATAAAAGAAGGGCTCAACCAGTAGCCTCTCTCCACAGTAGAATCAGGCTTCTCTTGAATTCACTACCAAGGAGTAGTGACTACAGTGAAAAAACATACATAAAACATTCTCCAAGGAGGAGAAATGGTGCAGGTCAGTGTTTTTCAGACCAAAGAACAGACAGAAAACAAATGCTATTACTTGTACTTACTATACATCACTCCCATGCTCGGCATGTATTTAACCACAACAGCCAGCCAGCTCTCAAGCTTGTGGTTTGGCAGTAAACAACTGTCATGACTCCAGTGTGCTTGAATACTCTCTAGATGCCCAAGTGCTGACCCTGATGCTAAAACAGAGACCATGGGCAGTTGGATGGCTCCCAAGAATGCCGATACTTGCAGAAGAACCATCACAATAAGCAGCAACATGTGCCAAGTAGTAAGGCAGGTGGTGCTGCTGATTTGCCTGGCAATAAACTAGGGACTTTTTGCTGCAAAAATCATGTGCAGATGTTTTTCAGATATGTTAGTATTCAGGAGGCCCAGCAGACAAAGAGAAGTGTTGGAGTGCCATTTGATAGGCTGGACACATTAAGCCATGCAGCCAACACTAGCTAGCTCTAACACCCAGCATGCAGGAATGGTTCAGGGTCTGACACAGAAGGAGCAAGCAAGATCATTTTCTAGTCTGCAGGCACCAAACCTCACAGGCCACTTTGTAGATCAGCCAGATCAATGTGCAATAGTTGTTTCTCTGTCCTCAGCCTAGCTTTAAAGGTAATTGCCTGCACTGACAAATAGCATCATCTACCTCTTGTTGCCCCCCACGACTCACCTGTGCCTGCACATAGTCCCATGCATCTCGCAAGTTCCTCTGATCTTCATCCGCAGGGTCATAATTTTCAATCAGATCTACAACTATGTCGGACAACTCAGCTTTCAACTGGCAAGAAAAAAAGACGCAGGAGAGTTACATTATCAATTACTGTAGCCTTTTCTTTGGTGTTTCAGATGCATATATAAAGCTACAGTCACCCATAAAAGCTGACTGCAAATAGTTAACAAGTACAGATGAGGACAGCAGCTTTGCTGCTGCAACAGCCAAAGCACTATCAAGTCCTTGCCCGGACAGGGGAAAGCCTACAAACCTGATGAGCAATAAGGAAATAGAACAGAGTTCTGTTGGCTATCCTGCTAAGACACAGGCTGAACAACTAACTGCCTGCCCTAGACAAGACAGATGTGCAAGGTGAAGGTCAACATTGCCTTAAGGACCTACAGATTGTGTGTTTCTAACTTTGTACTGCAGGCAAGACCCTGGTCCAGAATGTCTGCCACTGCAGTTCATCTCCCCTCTTCAGGGAAGGTGTGAGCGACTCTGCTCATGAATGCAGGCAGGTTTTCTGATATACAGCTGACAGAAACCTGGCTTTTTCACAAGGTGTTGATCTACCTTTCCCCATACTCCCACAACTGCCATTTCTATATTAAGACAGAAGTATTTCAACTACCTAAACTGCTCATTAACAGTCTTATCACAAAGTTTTGGTGCATCAAATCATCCCTTCACCACCATTCATTTTCCAGGGGTATTTACAACACCCTTCAGTTTGATGAGAGGTGTAAGCTATCACCTGGCAGACTCCTTCATCTTCTTCCTCCCACCTCCTTCTGAAGTTCTTCTTAACCAGCCTGTACATGAGGACTGCTAAGGACAGATCCAGATTCACAAGAGATTAGAGGAAAGTGCCATTAGACTCCCCGAGGGATAGGATAGAGTTACACCAGCCTAAGCACTAGGATGTTCCCATCCCACGTTACCTTTTTGACTGTGGTGCTACAGTGTATTTCAAATCAGTGGAAATTTTCTCTTTTCTTCTATTATCAAGCATTTTCAATGACCATGGCAAATACCAGGACAGTCAGCAGGAGGAAGCATTGCCTACTGTTGAGAGAAGCTTCTCTACATCAGCACCTCTTCTTCCTAGTAAAACTGCAGCTCAGTTCAGTGGGATCAGCTATGTCAGGCCAGACAGATGGGAGCTGCATGATCTTTCTTCTCATGATGTCTATCTCTTCCCCTTTTAATTACTTCACTTCCCCTTTTCCTTCCCTTCAAATCAAGGCAACCTGACCTGGTTCTCACTAATGAGATTAGCCTTGGCTGCTGTCATAAGCCTTATCAGTTACTGAACCTCTAAGTTCCCACTCTGACCCTTCCTGCACACTGCTGCCCCACATACAGAGGGAGGCAAGGAGAGCTGGCTTTGTTTTCCTACCCTGGGCCCATCTAGCCCCTTAGCTATTGGGTCAGATGGAGCCTAGTGTCAACTTCTGCAAGAATCCCAGGACCCTACCACAAACAGGCAGGACTTGAACCTGATTTCTCCAATCACAGCTACATAGGGAAGCTGTATGTCTGCTCTGCCCTTCCTCTTGCAAAGAGCTTTTGTTACAAAAAGTGAGACATTTCAAACTAAAGAAAAAATCAGGCATTCCTAGGTGTTTCAGCAAGTGATCTGAGACAGGGGGAATACTATGCAAACAATGGCACAGCTCTGGAGCCACACAGGCAGCTTACTTGTGGTTTTAACCCATAGAGCAGCCCAAAGGGAGAGCACAGGCACCTGCAGCTGTTCACCCTTAAGCACCTGGCAGAGGAAAACTGAAAGAGCAACAAGCTAGAAAGGCACAAGGAACACATAGTTTTCAATATCCTAAGCATCTTCACCCATTTAAAGTTATCAGGACTTAGTACTATGTGAGACATGAATACTTCAGGAAATGGCTACCCTTGCTTTCAGTGTTTCTTGCTCCTTTCCCAGCTCTAGCAAGCCCAGTGTCAGAAGGCACAATCCCACCACCTCAAAGCAGGGGCACTTAGATCCTGGGCACCAAAGCCACAGCTCACTGCCAGAAAGCAGCAAGGCTGTCAGTCTCCCCATCACATGGGCTACTGAAGAGGGAGATGGGGAAAGCTGAATGCCAGAGGCAAGAACAGGTCTTTGACCACACAACGGATTGTGCATGCTTCTTCCCCTATCAGACACTGTCAGTCATCTATCCTGTCCCTGTCAGACACAAGCTAGATCCTTCCCTCAGCATTTATTAGCATCCAGCCTGCACACAAAAACAAGCTCAAAAAACCAGGAGGGAGCTCTCTTCTGCCTTGCACTTCAGATTCTGAAACTAATGCATAGTCCATAGCTCCAGACAAGTCACTGCACGCAATCACTCAGGCCTGTTTGCTGCAAACAATAGCTAGTAAGCAGGGCTACTCCCAAAACACCACCACTCTCCTTTACTCAAGGCACTTAGAGCCAAGCTGCACAGAACTGTGTGAACTAGGCCAAGAGAGAACTTGCCCAGGCTCTCACATGTTTAGGGGCTTGTGATCCACTAGATGTAGGCAAGTAGCAACATTTAGTTCACAAAGCAGAATATTATTTGCAGCATTTGTGATGTTATTGCTTTGTTGCCCATAAAAAAACCCCACTGACAGTTTCAGTCATCAATAAATGTAGGGAAATTAATGTTGCATCAACATCCTCCCAGAAGTACTGGGCAATTCCAGTCTGAAGGGGCATTCCTCTAACAATGCCCATGGGAGAGGCAAAGCAGCAGCCTTCCTGCCAGAGGCTCAGCCTTTTACAGTTACACTATTTCAGTGTACTTTCATTTGTCAGTGTGGGGGAGGATTTTGACAACAAAAAGGATCAGATGTGCCAACAATAACTTCAAGTGAATCCATAGAAATAAATACTTCAGTTACAAGTGAAGGAGTGAGTATCACCTTGCTACACTCTGGATCCAGAATAACTCTTGTTATTCCTTGTTTTATATCTAACCAAGTTCCTGAATTCAGAAATAAATAAACACAAAGAACACAACAGATACCTAGGGACTGGCTGTTGAGCAGTTTCAGTGTGCCTCACTGTGCTCCCAACTGCCCTGGGATGACGTAGAGCCAGCGAAGCAGAGCCACTTGCACAGCAGCACTGAAGTGCAGCCCCAAACCACTGTGCTGCAGGTTTCAGCCAAGACCTTCCTCAAACAGTTTTTCTTAGTGCTCTAGGCAGGTACTTTGGAGGATCCCTGAAACAGAATGGCTCTAGAAGAGCTTTTCCATTAATTTTGTTCATTAGGGACTGAACAGGAGCATCTGTTCAAAGCCCAGCTTCCCTGAACATTCTCCCAGATCTGTAAAAGTGATGATCTCAGTCACACTGGCTCCAACAGCTGTGCAAAACAACCCCCAGCACTTTTAAACTCTCCCTGGTCTGATGAGGTTTAAATGAAGAGCTGCAGCTTAAAAGCTGGAGTTTTCTAGAGTAGATTGGCAGCTGGAAGAGAAATGTTAACAGAGGTACAGAATTTCCTGGTCTGAAGTCACATTTCCCCATCACAGGGGAATGCCCATCCCCACACCTCCATATCTGCATTAGTCAGAGCTGTTTGCTGAGAATCATCTTTACACACCAGTTTTAGTCACTGTTTTAGTTTCTCCTTCAGCTTCTGCCAGCCCAGAGAGCAAACTACAGTCACACCACATTTGGCAAGGAACCCAGCCAACAGCTGCTCAGTCACCCAGTACAAAGCTCACATCAGGCACCTTCCCCCGCCCCCAAACTTCTCCACCAGGCCCCATCCAGAGCTTCCTCAACTGTTCTGCTTTCTGGAACTATCTGTCTAAAGAGTTGGCTTAGGAGAGGCAAGCACAGCCATACAGTGGTATATACAGTTATGCAGAAAAGGACAGGGCTACCCACAACTTGTACCAGAAGCCAGTAGTGACCCCGCAGCTATAACTTGTTCCCACTGCATAAATGTTCTCCCAGTTTAGCTGTCAAGTAGCTGAAGGCCTGATCAGGCATTGCCTTGGCCAGGGAACCTATAACCATGATGAATTGTTGCAATGAACTTAGGTAGCTCAAAAATAATTTCATTTTACACTAGGAAGCATGTTGGAGCTCTAGAAGCACACACTGTGAAACTGCCTTCCTGACAAAGGGATCAACTTCAAAATATTAAACCACTTGGCTTTAAGCTCCAGCTGTAGAATAGGAACCATCAGATATTTGGGTTTGCTCCTGGGAAAAGAGGAGTAAACTCTTCCAAGAAGAGTTGTACACACAGATGCAAAAAGACTCAAAGGACAGGACAAGATGGCACACAGAGGTAGACCAGTCAAAAAAGTGCTCAGGCTGGTAACTCCTTAAGGCACCAGTGATGGCAGCATGGTAGTAACCACTGCTGCTACATGCCCAAATAGTTGTCTACAGCAGAATCAAGAGGAGGTGTGGTCTAAAGCATTTTAGGACTTTTTTCTTTTCACTGTTCCCACTACCCAAAAATACAGCCTGCACACCAAATAAAGCTTCATAATCCTTGAGAAAGCAGCACTATTGAGGTAGATACAGAAAATCAAACAGCAAAGCTATTGAGTTGGAGTAGAGAAAAGGATAATCCAGTTATGCCTGCTAACAGTATAGCCCAGTTTGGCAGAAAGAGTTTCTAGGTATCATCTTTGTCCCAAGCCAAGACCAAGGAAAAGATGTACAGTAATAAAGACTTACCGTTTCTTTCTGGAAGTAGATGACCAGTGCAGCAGCAATCTGAGCTAAGAGGATTATCATCAGGCAGCTGAAGTACTGGGAGTAATAAACAATAGGTGATTACTGTCAGTCTTTAGAAAGGTCTGTACATAAAAGTTAATAAAATTTCACATACAAGAGAAATCACAACATTGAGCTAACATCTTTTTGCCTGCAGACAAACTCTGCTATCAACAATTCTTTCCCAGGAAAACACTGGGACTAACATCAGACCAGTGCACCCCAGCACTTCTCCCATTA
Organism: Buphagus erythrorhynchus; assembly: GCA_013400855.1. Taxonomy (NCBI): domain Eukaryota; kingdom Metazoa; phylum Chordata; class Aves; order Passeriformes; family Sturnidae; genus Buphagus; species Buphagus erythrorhynchus. Next base: position 146,634 of record VZTT01054208.1, on the reverse strand, counting down.
GGCCAACAGAGACTTCAGGAGGGAAAGGGTTTACAAACACTCTCTGCATGTCATTCCAACTGGGACACTCTCTCCCATATCCAACTCCATTCCCAGACCATTCTGGTCTCAATCAATCAGTTGGACTCTGCCTACCCTGTGCCTCAACAGAAAAACAAGAGTCAATTTTACNTCAATTACCTTAAAAAAAAATGCTATGTAATTTGTTTGAGGATCTAAATTTAAGATTCAACAGCAAACTACTAATGTTACTTTTAAGTGGTGGCAGCTACTATTGCAAGACAAGGAGATGTTCCTAATGCCAGGACACAATGTGTGCTGTGCTTGGTTTCTAATACATATATGCTCTGGATACGAGAGTCAAGTAGCAGGCTGAGGTGTATGAAGCTGGTATCATCTCACCCATCATGGACAGAAAGCTTCCTGTAGATGAACTGTTTGAAGAGAGGTCCTGACATATAGGATATTCCTAGTTCGGTCTCTCTCAACTCTTAAACTTTCCACAAATGTGACACAATAGGACGCTGTCACTCTTTTCTTTCACTGCCCTTGGAACTTGCTCTTCCACCACTGAGAGCACAGCACCAACTGGAAAGTCAGGGTGAGGGGGACAGGGTACACTTCTCAGTTGGCAGTCCTCAACCCACTGTGTGCAGGAAGTGTCAGTGACATCCTCTCTCATTCAGAGCTCTGAGCCCATTACCAGTAATGTCTGAGGAGCTCTGCTGCTGACTGCTGGAGCATTTAACATGTGCAAATTAAGAACTAGATCTAAGTTGACCTAGCAGAAATAACATCCCCGGGAGACCAAAGCCCCATCTACAATCCAACAGATATATTGCAGGAGAGGTATTAAAGGCTGGCTCTAAAACAGGCATGAATGCTCTCACCAGACCCAAGAGACATCGGATTTCATTGACAGCTCCAAGACAGCCCAGGAACCCCATCAGCATGGTGAGCGCCCCAACACCGATGAGGATGTATGCACCAGTCTTCAGGGAGGGAGATGACATCTCTGTAGGAGCCAGGAGAGGGAACAACATTAGCTACTGACAAAAGAAAAATATATCTGCCATCACCATTCATGGAACTGTCTCCATATCTACTGATAATTGTCTTTGTCTGCTCCAAAGGGACTGCACAGATGTGTGCTGAAGATGGTGCCAGATAGATGCTTGTGGTTGTCTTTTGACTGGTAGACTTAAAAGTCATTCTGCAGGCCTCCAGAGTCTGGAAGACTCAAGGTCATTCCAAACAAATAAACCTTGTTTGGAGAAAGTTCTCCTTACTAGAATTTTACTCCCTCACGAATGTACTTCAAGTAACAGTAATATAAAAGATGATCTACTCCATAATTGCTGTCTATTTGCTTCCATTCCCTTTGCTATCTTTAGGGAAGCTTTCTTCCAAGTCCTAAACCCCCTTTTTGGATAGCCCTTTCACTTCAATGCACTATTTCTTTTGTAGCCATTCTGTTTTTACTTATCCACTTCCAGTCATCACTGGGACAAACTGACTCTGTGGAGCAAAACACGGAACAAGCTACAGCTAGTGTTGAGCACAGATGATGTGACAGGTTACTTAGCAAGTCTGGGCTGAATGGCTTGTGGCCAAACACTAACCACAGGCTGTTGCAGCACCTGTGCATGACACCCTGCAAACAGATGCTATTCCAGGATCAAAACAGATATAATACCTAAATTAGCTCCTTTTACAAATCCTCCTAGATATCCCCTGCTGTTGTTTCTAATGTCTGTGCTTTTCAATGCTCAACAGTTTTTCAACTAAGTTTAGGCCAGATTATTTCAGACATGCTAGTGACGTCAGCCCTCTCCCCTCA
>VZTT01054208.1:114286-132254 GCA_013400855.1 Buphagus erythrorhynchus | reverse complement strand
AAACAACTGTGTCATATGCCCTTGGATGACTCTGCTTGAACAGGGAGGTTGGATCAGCTGACCACTGTGGTCCCTTCCAACCTGACCCATTCTGTGGTTCTGTCAGCCTGCCTGCTTCTCCTTCCTGCCCCAGACTCAGTTGTTTCCTACACAAAAAACAGAGAACTTTTAAGTTTCTTAAAATTTGGTCTACCAAGCTCTTTGCTCCAAACACACCATGCCACCTTAAGAATCACCAGCCAGAGGAACAGCAATACCAGGCTGGGGTCACCAGCCTGGCCTGGGAAGAAACAGCCCCAAGAGAAAGAAAGATCAGCAAGGTTCTCTGCTGTCAGCCTGGGTGTACCAAGGATCCCTGGAGACCAGTCCATTCTTTTGTTGCAACCAAAGGCTTTTGCTTAATCCTATTAAATATTTAGGTTAACTCTGGAGCTAAACTGGTATGTGGGCCTTGTTATAACTGGCTAGCCTTCTCAACAAGCAATGGCCACCCTCAAACTACCAGGAGACAGCACAAGTCTAAACTCTGTGGCTCAAGTTGCTGCTCTAACTTCAAGAAATGCCATGGCTAGAGACTGTGCCCATCACTGCATAGCACCTAACAAGATGTTATTGAGATGGGAAGCAGCAGAGATATAAGATATCAGCCAGCTGTGCTACAGACTGATCTCAAATCTCATCTGTATAGCAGTCATTGCATCTAAGGAGCTCTTACTGCACAGCCAGGTTAGTAACATCTCAGTTTTTCTTCAGTTAACTCCTGAGGTCAGAGGCTAAAAAAGCCAGTTGCACCCAAAAGTAGGTCCTTCAAATGAGCCATGGAAAAGTCCTGTAATAGTTTCTGGTCCATATGTACATCAAATATCAAATACACAGCATTCCCATTTTCAGTGCCCCTGCGTGCAGCCATGACCATGAGTTGGTTCTGTTCCAGCACAGATGCACTATACAACAGCTGCATCACTACCAATCTAGGAAAAAGTAAATGAAGGCTCTCTGTTTGCAGAATTCTTCCTTTCCTCTGTGGGAGAAATGTTCTCTCAGGCCACTAGTCCTGGAAGGTACCAACACTTAAGGCTGCATTTGGAGAGGATAACTAAGATGTAAATTTTCCCATCCAGCTGGCTTGCTTCCTGGCTTCATCATGAACACATCTCCTCTTAACAGGATCACAAACTGGAGCCTGGCAGCCTAACCAAAGTGCAAAGACAGCCAGATCCCTAGGCGATGATGAATTTCTGTTGTGGGAGTTACAAACGTTTTTCCCTTCTTTAACCTAGCCAAGAACTAACCTAGGTAACAACTTCCTTGCACAGTGCACTGGACTTCTTACCTTAAGACATCTGATCAACTGCAATCCTCCTGATTTTCAAACTGGAGGGGCAAGACCCAGTACTCGCTGACTTGCTTCCTAGCACTAAAAGCCATATGCTGCCTATTTAAACTCTGCCCACATTGTTTTGATTTGTCAGGAAAACAGATTTGCAAAGCTGTTAGGATCTTTATAAAAGTTATTTCTGCTAATTAAGCAGCAAAGCAAGTTGACTGTGGAAGATGATATGCCTGAGGTAACTAGAGTAAAATATTGCCTTCAGGGCTCTTCTACTCCTAGCTAGTTGTTAAAGACATACCATCTTCAAAGTTTATTTAAAAAAAACAACCAACCAACCAACAAACCCCAACTGTGCATTACAGCATTACACACCATTCTCTTCTTGCCACACGGCAATGTATCTCTTTCATAGCTCCTAGTCATAAAGTAATTCAAAGTACAGTTTTCATGTCAGAAAAGAAAAAGGGTCTTAAGATTTTGCTTTGAGCTTTTAAGATACTTTAGAGCTCCACTGAAATATTATAGATTTTCCAACCTTCCATTCTTTGCAAATTAACTTACTTTTGTTCACTACATCAATGAAACTCCCCAAAATTCCATCTTCTGACATTGCACAGTCACAAGATTAGCAACACTGTCATACAGTAGAAGCAGAAGCTCAGCAAAATTTGAGATAGGTCAGGTTTGGAAGCAGATGAGCTTGGAGTTACCACAACCAGGCATATCCACAGGCCACTCAGCAGCAAAAAGCCAACTTCAGTACCATAGCTACTGCTGCAGTAAAAGCTGAACTTTGCCTTCTGAAGTTGGTAAAGTTTTGAGCCTTAATGTCTTGCAGCAATGAATGCAGAGGTTAAATACATGAAATCTGCAGCTTTCAAATTCCACTAATTGTCCACAATCATTTGTTTTTTCCTTTCTCTCTCCACTCCTACTGTTTTGACCATTTGAATTTTCATCCCCAAGCAGCAAGGCCCACTCTTTTCAACAATCCTGTATGTACATATCCAAATTTTCCCTGTCATTCTCCAGATTGATGCCAGCTCTGCAGAGGATTTCGTAAGACACCATCAGCTTGCAGAATGGCATTTCTTCCAACCTCTCATTCTCCATCTTGTAAAGATATGCAGGATTATTTATACAGTGTGTTGCTTTGAGGCACTACTGCCATAAAAACTTGGTTGCCAACACAGCCTGGTCAGCTGCTGTGAAGTTGATCCAGAGTGTTTCTTAGCCCAGGTTCAGTCCCAGGATCTGAAGCAAGAACTAATTCCAGGAAGGCATCAATTGATCCAGAACTCAGGGATTTCCTATCAGGAAGGAATGGAATGGGTCTTCATAGGCTAGACTGGCATCAGGGGACAGCTCCCTGTCCCCTCCATGACCTCCAGCTCTCAGGCCCATGGTTCTCCCAGAAACAGCACTGAAAGCAAGACCTGTATGTGGAGCAGGAACATAAAATCCAGANAGGTGATATGAGAGTTGAATACCTCTGCCTCCTGACCCCACCATTGGCCACAGAGGCAGGAAGGGGAAAATTCACGCACAGACATTATAACCACAGCAGTCAAGGGGCAGAGAGGCTAAGTTAATTTTTAATTGCAATTCTGCTCTATGCAATTAGATCCTGAACTGCCTCCACCCAGCAAGCACTGCATGCTTGGTGCTCAGTGAAGTTTATATCTGGCCCAGGCTAGTGCTGTACATGCCTGGGCCATGCAGCTCTGCTGGGAAAGGCTCAGCTCTCCTCTGCAGCACCACCCTCACACTCACTCCACAGGTTTCTCCCTGATGAGCTCTGGCAGCTGAAACACCTCAGCTGCCAAGTTACTGTACAGCACAAATAAGGGGCTCATTTATGAGGGCAATGAAAGAAAAGAACCACAAAACAAACCAGAGCAGAACAGCTGTGGAAATCACTGTCTCAGTAGATTTACAAAGAAGTGCAAAGTTCATGCAAATCCTTAAGGACAGCACACATGTTCCCAAGAGCACTGAGCTCTAATAGTCAGTCCCAATATTCCAGTTCAGGTAAAGAGGGTTCACATTTGACTGTACCTACATAGCCTGAGGATGCTGTCCCCACTTGTCCACATCCTGTTGCTTAAGGACAGGAAATGACTGGTTACAAAGAAGCTGCAGGCTGTTTCTGTGTAGAACTTGCTCCCCACCAGCACCTCTCAGGCTCTAACGCCAGAGGACATAAAAGAAGGGTAGACCCTATAGGACACGCTACTACCAGGCTAGGATGAGGTCAAAGCAGCACCAGATTTGGCTTTCACAAGTTGCTACTTCTGTTGCCCCCACAAACACCTCGAATGGCCTGTAAGGCTGGCATGCTGGCTCAGTTCTGCTGTCCCTCCTGCCTGCTCAAGGAGAAACTTCCAGTTTGACAGATGCAGAGATGTAGCAGCCAGCACCACGAACTAAGGTTCTGCAATACACCCTAAGGCTCCTGATCCTCCTTCACATCTTGCATCTGATGTGGAAGGGGGGGATCTTTGGGTGAAAGTCCAGCTGGTCCACTGAAGCAACCTCCAAAGCAGCCTGAGCTGATCCCAAGCATTACAAGGCGCTTCTTGACGCAACAAGCAACCACCTTCCTCACTTAGGTAAGTCTTACACATTGTAACAGGTCATTTCCCTCAAGATATTACAAGGCTGGACACTTAAAATATCCAAAGCTGTCCCTGATCTGATCTCACCTCCCTGTCTTTTCTTTCTCACACCACAACATTGGCCGAAGTTAGCTGCGTTCATTTGCAGACAATTGACCAAGAAATCCTGGAGATGGAAGAGCTCCCATTGCTGTACTCAGGTTGCACAATTGGCTCCCTCTGCCCAAAGCAACTAGCAGGTGTCCCTAGGAAGGGGTCAGTGTGCTGCTGGTTCCATAAAGATGTTTATCTGCACAGTAATTTGCATGGGGCTGAGGCCATTTTGAAGGCCAGTGTAGTTACTTTTTTGCAGTATTATCCCAATCCAGAAGTCAGAACCAGATTAGAGGCATAGCTGGACAGAGACTCACAGAAGCCAGCACACTAGGGTTGCTCACTAAATGGCCACTTTCCAGCTCCAAGGCAGACATCCCCATGTAGGAGAGACGGGGGAAGGGGCAGCTCAGAAAGCCATGGGGCAGAGGAGGAAACAGGTTATTCTTTGCAGGATTCTGAGCCCTTGCACCCCAAAGTCCAGCTGCTTCTCTATCCATGCACACGCAGAACAGACATTTGGCAATCAGAAAATCTCCTGATCATGACTGATGAGACAGGACAGCTTCACACAACAGTACTAGTTAATGAACAATGACAGAGTTACTAAGTCTCCTGTTAACCAGGTACATCACCGCCCTCAGGGCAGGGACTGTAAGTTACAGCCCCATTAACATACAAAGAATATCCTAAGGAGTTCATCTCGTTGACGTTAATATATAAAGGCCTTGGACTTTCAGTACACCTGGGAGGTACATCTTGTCTCTGGCAAGCAAATAACCACAGAGCTGATGAATGACCCAAGTCTGAATTCACTGAGCTTTCCTTTAAGCTTCACTGAGATAATACCAGCTGTGTAATGACCTTGAAAACATAAATAAGATTATGTTTGTCATGGATATTTTCCAAATAGCACCTCTTCACAAGTTACAATGGAAGGATTGAGGAAGAAGCTGAATTCTAAAAATTAAAGTATATCTATTATGTATTTTATATATATTTATGTGTGTATATCAGTGATACAGCTACAGTTTCTTTTTGAAGGAAAGTGTCAGTACAAGGTATAAAAGTATTTCTGCATATTACAAATTCTGAAAACAGAACAAACCAGACCCTCTCTTATTCCATCTACTACTAGAGACAGTTTCTTCTTAAGTAGAAGGAATTGTCTTCAAGGGTAGAGGAGATGGTCTGAGGGCTAAGCACAGAGAGACCAGCACAGCCATATCAGCCTGCAAACTGCAGCATCACACTTAATTATCTGCAAACTTTGAACTACCAGCACAGACATGTACAGTGAGACCCTAACAGCACCTGCAAAACATCTGCAGGATAGAGACTCAAACGTGCATTCAACATATGCTACTCCTGGGGCAAAGGGAACAGACTAGAGCAAGGCAACAGCTGGCTGCAAGTACTGCAGAAATACCACTGGAAAGAACAGACTTCTCAGGAATAGTTTGAGGGAACTTGTCAACTCACACTGCAAAGGTAGACTTGCTCCTGGTAAGACATTGAGCTTTTCTGACTGACTTCTGTAGTTAATATACTGTTGTGTGAATTATCTGACTAGCAACTTCATTCCCCAGCAGGACTCTGGATTAGAAAGCACCTGTAGGACTTCCTACGACGGCACAGATTTTTCAGTATGTTTTATCACAGCAAGCACATGTTGAGCATTTTGTAAAAAGGAAATGCGTATTTTAGAAATGTACTTCTGATGCTTGACAGGAAATGATCAGACGTTTATAAACCACTATCATATCGTTAAAAAGAAACCAAGCCCACAGTTCAGTATCAAAGAGCAGCAGAGGTTTTAGAAGCATCTGGTTTTAACTCCATGTTTACAAGCAGTGTAACACGTTTTGAGAACATCTGGTCTTCACACTTCAGTTTGAAAGCCAACATTTAAGTAGGTCTTTAGTCCCTACAACTGGAAAATTGAGAAAGTTCTTTGCTATTTTCAGCCTACACACTCATGCTTGCACAGCATGACAACATTCACAGGACAGCATTTCTCTAATTTAAGCAAAACTTTCCATACATCAAGACCAGAGATAGAACTCTACCAAAAAAGGGGAGGAAAAAAACAAACCCAGATCCCATAAACTGTCCCAGAAGTCATTTGGTTCTTCTCTCCCTCTACAAAAAAGTAGAAGAAATTAATCAACTTACCAAAAATAGTAGACAGAAGAAATAGCCAAAAGTACAGTTTAGTGGACTTTCTCTTTTTAATTACCACGTATTAGAATGTTAGTTGTGCAACAAACTCTGCAGGTCAGGTCCAGAAAGAGGTCTCCACACTGACTACAGTCAGCAAACAATGCAGCAAAAATGCAGTTTTCACAAAACTGGTTGGGCAACTCTGTCACTTGACTACATTGGCTCTTTAATCGCTTCAACAACGAGACCAGCTCAGCTTTGTTTTCTGCACTTGGAGCTGCCAGGCTGCAAACCTAACCTCTGAAATGGATGTGCCCACCAGCTCCCACATCTGTCAGTGGCACCAGTGTGTCAAAAGCAGTCTCCCTGCTTTGGCCTGCCCCACATCTCCTCACAGAGGAGCAAAACCTGTGAGCAGGACCTGCACTCCAAACTGCAGCAGGGAGACCAGCATAGACGAGCAGCATTCTGCTTGTGCTCAGGTAAGCTTCTCCCCAGCATGGGTCTGAAGCACAGGGAATGCTTCAAAGTGTTTCCCTGTGCCAGTCCTCAGCTTGGAAATCCCAGGTGCAAGTACATGCACAGGACAGGCTCCCCTACCACCCTTCTCATGCAAGCAATGCCTTGGAGGTCAACAAATCTCCTCCAAGGAGTTGCACAACATCCCTCCCATTGCCACTTGGCTTAGAGACACCTTCCTTAGACTCAGCAGCTTTTTCCCCCTGCCAGAGCACCCAAAAGCTACCACAATCCAGGCAGGAATAAAGCCTTTTTTTTCTATTTTATTAAACAGCAACAGAGATTGTGAGACTTAGGTAGGAGCCAGGTAGTATAACTGATTTTTATCTTCCCTGCCTCCTCCTCCCATAAAATGCAAGAGGTCAAGGTTGAGGACTTTGTACTGTAAAGTTCCCTTTCCAAACAAACTGGTTTTCAGTTACTTCCATTTTCTCAGATACTAGGGCAAATAACTGGTGAGTGATTAGATTCAGCAAACCCATGACAAACATGTTTCTGAGAAGTTACAGCATGTGCTTGACCTGGGAAATGAGGTTTCCTACTCTTGGTTCTTTTCAGGAATTAGCAGAGAAAGTACTTTTACTTCAAAGGCAGGAAGTTTTCCACAGCTTAGCAACCTGTGCAGCACTTAAACAAACAACTTCTCTCTCCACCTCCCCCTCTGTTCATCGAGTCTTCAGACCACACACCTCCACAGACAGGTGGATGGGGCTGAGCAGAGCCTGGGCACCGGCATTGGAAGGAAGCTGAGCTTACACAGCACCACTCCCAGTAACCCCACCACTCCCTGCAGGTTCTCCTGGAGTTCATTTCATAGCTGAAGCCAGACACTTCTAGAAGTCAAAGCACTAGAGAGTGCCTATTCAGAAGGGCATAGGACAATGAGCACTCCCTTGTCCTTCTCAGATTAAACCTCTGGAGGAGCTCAGACACCTTGCCAAACTATCTGACTCACCAGAGCAATGAAGTCCCTTGCAGCTGACAGCCCACTGGAGTATGGAAGTGTCTTCTGCCACCAGGATTCTCCCTAAGACTTCTCCCCCTAGAGTACAGCCACATGGTCTCAAGTGGCAGAAAGAAAAAAAAAAAAAAAAAACAAACAAACAAAAAAAAAACCAACAAACAAACCAAAAACCCAAAACCCACCACAAAGCAAGTAGAAGAGGCTTCTGGATTGTTATTCTAAACTACTGTGAAGCTTTAGAATTAAGTAATCTTCCTTGAACAACAGAATAGACAGGTTACTAGTCTACTTTAATCATATCACATGATTTGTATCAGATCCTTTGCTGATAGCAAGGCATTGATCTAAAGAAGCCAAGGCTTTAACCCTTTAGCCCACAGATTAAGTAGAGATGGAAGAGTACTGCAAACCCATCATGACTGGTAAGTGAAAAGAAGTCCTACTGGCACAGGAAAGTGCCTCAGGTCACAAAGGGATACATCTTTTGGCTTGTTATTGGAAACAGTCCCTTTATTATTTGAAATTTTAGGAAACTTTGGTTTTGCCAAATAGACTATTTGCTAATATGTAGCTACCTGAACCACCCCTGTGCCCCTGCTAGTACATTGGCACAGCTACATGGGATTCTAGAGCAGCAGAGCACAGATCAGCAGCTGTAACCATCTCCCCTCTTCAGCAAGGTGTGCCCTACCATCCCCATGGGCCTCCAGTCTGAAGGCCCCCACTGCAGGCTGACAGTGCAGGAATCAGAAGTACAGAACTCCTGCTAGATTCTCACACAAAGTACTTTGTGATCTCTCCCAGGTTTGCATACCAGGGAAGACAAGGGAGGCAACTCAGCCAAATCATTTGTTACAAGCAGACGGGGCCAGCTGAGCCGGCGGTCTCCAAACCCAGTGGTACAGAATCTCACACTCTGTGGCAGCAGTGACACAGCCACCAAAGGATACTCCCGGGGCCAGCCTCTGCCCCAGAAGAAGCTGTACTTCCCACCAGCCCATCCCAGGGTCACACGACACCTTGTGCCCTGCTGCAGTGTGGTCTCCCTGCTGACGAGGGGAGCATTGTCACAGACAGTCTGAGGATGAACGTTTCACAACATCCTGAGTTTCATGCCACAGATGCCACCTGACACTACCAAAGGGTACAAATGAAAAGAGAAAGCTGCAACTATAAAAAGCCCCTGAGGAAGGGATTCTGTCTCAAGCAGCCCCTGTTTCCAAAATGATGACATACAGAGGGTAGGAGGGCAAGAAGGGCCCTAAGTACAAGACTTAAAATCACAGATATTTTTAGTAATTTCCTGCTATTCAAAAACATGCACCTCAATCACATTTTCCTTCTCCAACATCACGGTAACTAATACAAAGTTTCACATTTGTAACTGGCAGCACCTGGCCACAACAGGCAGACCCCTTGCTGCCCTGATCTCTGAGAATGCAACTCAGAAGCTATTTCAAACCTTGCTCTGGAACAGTCAGTCCTAACTGGGGCTGCTGTACAGTCTCTCAGATGTACAGCAGCATTGTCTAGCCTTTTTTACTTTCACCTTTAGAGAACACTCTCCTCATGCCAAGCTCTTCCAACAGGAGACAGAAAATGGAAAAGAAAGCAACATTGTAAAGCAATAAAGAGCAAGTCTGTGAGGTGCAAGAATAACACAGCATGAGCTGCTACAGAAACTGCAGCGAAGCTGCTTTGTTCCCAGTCTAAGCATTTTAGGAAGTGAAAAGCCACAATAAGAAATCTCAGCAGACAAGGCTGGGAAACAAAGGGGTCCCCTAGAAAACACTTAGCCAGCTGGAAGAGATAGCCAAAAACTTTTGGTTGCCATTCTATGAAGATGGGCCTGAACTCCAAGGCAGGCTGCAATATACAGAGGTGTTTTGCTATCCTGATGATTGTTACATTACCTTGCAGGTAATCCCAGCAGAGTTAATTGGAGCAATACAAGAACATTGATTAGTGATAGATCTGCCACCTGCAATTAAGATCACTCCTCCAACACCATCCCAAATAAAGAAAATAATCAATCCTTCAAAGCAATACATGTGTAGGTTCTGGACAGAACTGTTTCAAGCCAAGAAGAACAGACATGTGGGATAGGTTCCCTAGGAATTTGGCAGTTAAAAAAGACAGCATGATTTTGAAAAGCTGGGTCTGTTTTGGGAAAAAGAGGGGCCTCCTTGGAGTCTGGAGACGGACACAGTGGTCTGGAAAATGGGTTCAGCTGAACCTGAACCAAGAGAGGCTGGGTGGCCTTTTCTTTCCTGAAAAGGTCTCCTTTTCTATATTTAAATCATAAATATTTCAGAAGACTATTTGATAGAGGAATGCTAGAAGAATAAGATGGAAAAGAGTAGTTCAGGGGTATTTACTTTAAAATAAGAAAGAACCTGGAATAACTAATTTACAAATAATCCAATCAGCCTCAGTGCAGACATAAATGCTCCCATTTCAGTGGGGGGAAAAAAGCAGGCTGTTCCATCTTTAATCAGTAAATCATGATTGAAGCTAAGACTACTTTTTAATAGGATTGCAGATACAATTTTTTATCACTTGTTTCTGTTGTCTTTCACCCCCCAACAGACCACCTGGTTTTACTTCATATCAGCTCCACAATTTTTAATCAAGCCAAACTCACCAATCACCTAAAACTACAGCAAGGGGTCTCATGCACACTACCTGGGCAGGTTATGGTTGTCACACATGGCTCCCTCTGTCCCCAGCATACACATCCACCCCTTGCTAGTGCAGCAGCTTGAAAAGCCCAGCAAAGCCCCATTGCCTGCTCCTCCTCTGATGGGAGGCCGCCAGCAGGAGAACCACCCATCACAGGGCTCCAGGGCTCTCCAGTGAGGTCCTGGGCACAGGAATAACCATCAGTCAGCACCACAGTAACACAGCTGCTGATCTGGCTCAGCTCACACATGGCTGCACAGGCTGCTCCTCCTGACAGCAAACACCCTGTGGCAAAGGCTGTCTCTCTTCTGGGCAAACAAGGAGCAACTGTTTTGGTTCCCATGGGACAGCTGCACGGCCACCCACTTGTATACACACCGGTGGGTCTTGCTGGTGGCTGACAGCCGGGATGGGAAGAGGTTTCCTATCTGCCTGAAGCTACACAAAGCAAGAACCTAGTGTTTTACTACAGAATCAAGTCTAAATCACTGCCACAACAGTCTCCAAAGCTGCAACACGATGGACTGGTAATGAATGCAGAAACACTCAGGCTATGAGGCCACCAGCAGGACTGCAGCATCAAATCAAAGAAGCCTTTGAGATCTTGGACTTGGGAATTAAAGCAGCTTGCCATTCCTCAAAATAGCCCTTCCTTGAAATAGTCTCTTCTGCCAAAGCACCAGCCAGCTTGATGCAGTTTTTGACATTAAAAAATTCCCATGAAGTTTTGGCAACTGCCTTTTTGTCACCTCAGTTTCATTCCAGGAAGCCGTGAGTCACACCACCTCCCCCAGGGAGAAAGGGTGAGAGGAAACTGACATTTCAGGTCCTCTCACATCAGGCAGAAGAAGCACCAGCAGCTGTGGGCATCACCTCCAACCCCTCAGGAGCAGCCAGGACCACCCCAATTTTAGCTGCACTTGCACAAGGCATCTCACCCCAGTGCAAAGGAGCTGCTGAGCTCTGAGCACAGGGAGCAGCCACCCCTGCAGCAAGTCCCACAGAGGGGCTGGGGCTCACTTGCAAGGCTGATCTATCACACAGGGCTCTACTTCCCCACATCACCAGCCTGCAGGAACTTCTCTTGTACCTGCAGCTCTCTCTCCACTCCTGTAGGGTCTCCCCAGAGAAGTGCAGCAGACCCCTTGGGAAGCAGGGGAGGTAGGGCTGTGCCTTTACCTTGTTTCACATGGCTCACCAGGGCTTCTCCACACAGCTGTGATCCAGCACTGTTCCACACAGCAGCTGCCGAGCAGAAGTCTTCTCTAATTAAAAGAGCTTCCTTTGGGAATAGGCAGATCTACTGCACAACTCAGAGTGCTGTTTAGTTATTCCATGTGCATAGCTGCAAGCCAGCATTAGAAAGGGACCTGAATGCAAAGAAGAGTCCAGCAGCTTCTTAGACTGTTGGGAAAGCACATTTAGGCAGCTGGAGTTTTATGTCGTTGGGGTTCCTCCCTCCCACAAAAGACTTCAGAGGTGAGCATAATTAGAACTCCTGCCTGCCTTTTAAGCCCCATTTCTTCCATCATGCAGCACAGATGCAGAATAGTTGCCATATCTGTTTGGTCAGTGCAAAATACAAAGCAGCAGCAAGGGCAAACAGCCTTGCTAACCTGCAGGTAAGCAGTCTGTCTCCTTAATCCAAGCCCTGCTTCTGTGTTTTACAGGGAGCCTAGCTCCACAACACAGAAGAAAGGGAGTGAGGGGGACAAGAGGCCAAGGAAGCACACTGGAAAGCTGAGGACATTCCAGCAAAGCCACTCAAGACTGACTCATCACCAGCAACTTCAGTCCACGACAGACACATGACCAGATTCACAGCAGGCAAGAGGATGCTTTGTGCCACAGCATCACATGAAAGCAGCCCCAGAACCAATGCAGCCTTAGAGACAGTATCCTGTTACCACCCCAGTCAGAGCAGCACCCTTTTATGCAAAGAGTGCTCTACAAATTAATTGATTACAAGCAGAAAAGAGAGGAGCAGAGCAGTCTGCATGGTGACTTTCAGAAGCAGGCATATTAGCTCTGGGGACCAAAGTCCAAAAAACCCCTTGACACTGCCACCACTGAATACAGAAGTTCTTTTACCTCTTTCCACACACATTCCAAGTAATGTTAAGTAAGCCATTTGCATGACCAAGAAGAAATCAGGAAAAAAATCATATAGGAAGGGAATAAGACACTCCCAAAACAAATATTTTTTCCTCTATTACTAGAACACTTTAAAACTGAAATACCACAAAAGGTATAGAAACTTCCCTGGAAAGGTCTAACTAGAGCACTGAGGCATTTTGTGCAGTAGAAGAGATAATATATTTAATTTAGGCTTCATAATTGATTCCCAACAAAACTGCTAACCATCTATCATAGGAGACATATCAGCTCCAGGCGTTTAGGATTTGCATATTCTTATATTATGGGACGACAGTAGCAGCCCTTGCAGTCCATGTCAAGTGCCAAGATGCCCTTTCCACACCTGCCCTGCATGGTGCTCCAGAAGCTCTGCACCAATACAGCTCAGGTCGTGGCCCCACAGCAACCCAATGCACAAAACCCCAGAGGCAGCTCACTCTGTGTCAGTCTGGTGCACCAGCCTAGGCAAAACCTGCATCCTGGAGCAAGCTGCTTTTAAGACTAGACAGACAAGGTGCTGCATGAAGCCTCTCCTGTAGAGGCAGGAACTGAAGGCATCAAATGCCTGTGTAGTCTCTTGAACCCATGCTGGCAAGGACACAGAAACCTCATGGATCATAGAGACCAAAAGCAAGGTGCTGGAGAAGAATATGGTCAGATCCAGTGACTGTAACCACTTTTCCAGAACAACTCTGGAAAACAGCCTCCTTCATTCCCAACAGGTAAAGCTACTTTTCAGCATGTTCAGTCCCTGCTGTGCAAACCCCTCTAAGGTAATTCCCTTCCTCTCCTAAACTACCTCCTTGGTAATGGATGGGGAGCAGGAGGGAGCAAGGGCAGTTCCCAGCTCCTCCTGTGGGAAGATCAGCTCGCTCTGTTCTTTTGCTTGTGTATGACAGACTGAAGCAGACTTGTTTTGCCTACAAAGGGAACTCCCCATTATATAACTTCAACAGCCTGCTGGATATCCTAATGTATACAGCTCGTCCCAGATCAGCATTTCTCCAGTACACATGGCCATGGGATTATCATCATACTGGAAGAGATCAGCAATCTGCTTACAGCTCAGTAACAATTTTGTAGTAAAGAGTAAAGTGCTTTTATGATGCACCTGCCTCAAGGCTGCTGCAAAGCAACTAAAATCAGCAGCCCAGCAGCATCCTTAACAAATTCCACCAGTACTTCGCTTGTGTGCAAGGTTCTGCCTCTGGTCCTTCTTAGCTCCTGAGCTCCTTAAAGACAGATAGGGCACTTACCACACCAGCAACTTTCAGCAATTAGGTACACACACTGGACTTTGGTTTGACTTGCTTTTAAACAGTGATGTCCCAGTATGTGGTGTCCCAGTTCAGCTCCATCAAGGAGACAAAGAACTAGAGCAGTCAGCCAGACAGCCTGTGCACACACCTCTTCCCACAGGACTAAGCCTGTCCCCAGCTTAGTCTCCTTCTCTTTCTCCTCTGTATTTACTTTGGATGAGCCACAAACCACCCAGCTTCCCCGGCTCTCTGGTGTTCAAAAAGACACATGCTTGGGTTCCAAGTTGGCAGTCTCCAATCCCTGTTCCCATCCCCACAGACTACTGTTTTATTCCCTTTTTCTTCTGTGATCAGCCAGGCAGTCCCTTCCGCAGAGCTGCTCACAGTAATTCCTCATCTTTCTTCCAGAAAATTAGCTAGCTCTGAATCTCACAGTGCACACAAGAAGTGATTTAAGCAATCTCCACTACGCAGTTCCTTTGCTTCACTTATCACCCCATCTAGACTGAAGTCAGCCATTAACTGCTTCAGTGTTTCCAAGCCCTGATAGCCCAGAGAGCTGTCAGCAAACAGGCTCTGCCACAGCCAACCAGCTGTCAAGGAACTGCTGGCACTGACTGTGCCTCCTGTATTATTCCTTTTACCATGCCAAGAGAGCCTGTAATTTTTAGCCTTTCCTCCATTTCATTCCCTCTAAGAATACAGAAGAGCCAAAAAGAGACAGAGGTTGTTAGGTAATGATTGCATCCCATTATACAGTAGCTAAAGGAAAGGTGGCTCACTCAGCCATCCCTTCACACGTTTGTCATTAATCAGTATCCTGTAGAAAGCTCCAATCCCACATTCCTCCAACAGATGCATCAGTGCAAGGACACAGTTTATTTCTTTGCCCATTAAAGCTGGCAACCACATGGTGGTGGGCAGGCTACTGGGCCCAGCTACCCCTTTGCTTCCCAGAAGGACTCCAGAACTCTGGATGGCATGATCCATGTTCAGGGACAAATGAAGGCAGGGAAGGAGAAGAAGGGGATACAGATGTTCCTGGTTTAGAGAGGTGAAGTTCAGGCACTCTAAGGTGAATGCCATAATTCTTGGCAGTAATAAGTTAGTTTTGGTGTGTGTAAGTTTTTCCACAATGGAAATTGAGGAGTAAGTGCAAGAAGGCCGTGGCTCCTATCACCCCTTGTTACACAGGCCCAGTGGAAATATTGCTACCTCCTCCAGCTTTCCAAGCTACGAAAATAGAGCCTGAGCCCCGACAGACCCACCCACGCTAGCACCTCCCACTCACCAGCCAAGAGAAACCAGACCAGGAAAAAAGTGGCTGCCATGCCACAGGCACCATTAAAGTGGAGCAATAATTACTGCTTCAGATAGCACAGGGCATGATCCAAGTCCCAGCATCCCTCTGGCATTCCCATAACAGACCCTATCCCATCAGGGCCCAAACATCTTTGTGGCAATGCCTTTTACCTGTGCTGTGTGCTTCCCGCTGTAACAATGCCAGCAGGCACCAGGAACCACAGCCATGGTTTGAAAAGTGCCCTGGGGCCTGTGGTTACCAGAGGTCTGCAAAACTCCCACCTACATCCCTCTGACTTGAACATCTACTGGATGAACACCTGCCCTGGATAGACCCTTCCTGCCTTACAGCTGTGAGACCAGGACACGGAGCAACAGAGGAGTGCTAAAATCTTTCCTTGGTTACAGTCAGATGAGAAATTTCATGTTAAACCCCCCCCCCCCCTTGCACTTCAAAGAGCTTAAAGCAGGGTGGTTTGAGTAGCAGGGACAAGAAAACCTCCATGGGGCTGTGGGAAGGCCTCGTTAGAGAATTTTCTGCACCAGCTTACAGTTGTAGGTCACACTACACCTGCCTGTCACCCGAGAACTAAAATAGAGACAATAACAGTAATGAAGAGAGTCCAGATGAGCCACATCATTAAAGCCTCTAAATCCTCTTAAGGGAGGAGCTTCCATGCAGCAGGACAGAGATTGCCCACAGGGAGGGCTTTCTCCAGGCACCCAGCTTGCATCTTGCTCTATTTCTGTCGAACGCAGGTAAGAAGCTGAACAAACACTGCAAGACTTCACCCAGCCCTGCAGTACAGGGATGAGAATGTCATCTCAGTGGTCACCAGAGCCCTTGACAAGGATGGAGAAACCCAGCCAAAGAGGGGTTCAGGTCCAAAGAGGCTACACCAAGCAAAGATATTCTGGCAGCAAGAGCCTTCTCTAAAAGGGCTGTTAAATGACACAATACTAGGAGTGAGGAGAGGCTATTCACTTCTTTCAGCCACTCCAAACCCACATATAGGCTTGCAGAGTAGTTGCAAAGGTTCTTCTCATCTGTATGGGCTGCCCAGCATAAGCAAGCACACAGGGATTTGTTTTTCAGGTTTTTTGTTTGTTTGTTTTTTGTAAAGAAGCACAGCTGCACCTCTAGGAGTTCCTGCTCCAGCCAAAGGACCAAAAACAAATGTAAATGTTAAAAAACCATCTCACTGTTGCAAGAGGTTCTGCTATGGAACACTGGCAGGTCTTCCAATGCCCGTGCAGTGACACTGCAGAACAGGCCACTGACTGTACCACCCAGTGCCCTTCAGCCTCATTAGCACTTTCTTCCCACTTAGTGCTCATGAAGTATTTAGTAAGAGCTGAGCAATTTGTCATTTTTACAGTTTGTCATATGCTTGACATCATCATACAGCAGCACACTACTGAGACTGCTCCTTTCACTAGACACCTCCACCTAGATTTTCAGAGCAGTGTTTCTACACTTTGACCTTGTGGTCCACCAAAACTACCCTAGCCACAGGCTTCTGCTTGACTGTTCTCATGCAGTAAGCAAGCTTTACAGCAGCAGGTTCACATCTCAGGCTTTGAAGGGGATTTTTCTTAAGCCCAAGATGTCTGGGAAAGGAAAAAAAAAAATTAAAAAAAATGGAGGGGAAGTATCACTGATGACAGATTTCAAGATAGCACTGTCCAGCTGTTCACTCTCGCTTGCACAGAAGCACATGGGTGTTGTCAGAAGCTAACAACCCAGAGGCCTCACAAGTGGTAGGATGTGTTACATCCCTGTGAACCTCTACCCTCAACAGCAGCTCCAAGAGCAGCTCCTCTCCCCAGCCACCACCTCCGAGAGCACTGCAATAGGACACTCTCCCTCCCTTGCATAGCTAGTAAGTTTCAAGCTCTCATCTTATACACAATATGCTACAGTTTGTCCAAGACATAGAAACGCTTTATCCTAAATTAGCTTTACAGTTTACTGTAGCCAATGTTTAGACGTCAAGATTGTTTGGTTTGGGTTTTTGTTTTGGTTTTTTTTTTTGTACCAAACACCCCATTTTACATGAAAGCATACACAGCAGAGCTTTAATGCTCTGGGGCAGAATCAGCATGCCTGGAGTGCAACAAGATGCTATCCCCTTATCCCTCTTATCAACAGATTGGTTACCAGCCACATTGCAAATGCAATTCGCATTTACAATATCTATTCTGCTGTTGAACTGCAAGCACTACTCCTCACAGGGATCTTAAAATGAAGGGGGGCAAAGGGACACAGCAGGCTGGGCCAGCACCGGATTTCTGCTGGTAATCAGGTAAGATCGCTACAGAGGCATCTAATCCACATCTTGGAAATCAATCAAGACGGAGCGGACTGAAGCCAGCTGTGTGCCCAGTCTCATCAGCAGAGGCACCCGGCCGGTATCCCCGCACAGCGGCAACGCGCCGGGCCAGCAGGACCCGCTCTGCGGCCACCGCGTCCGCTGCACCTGGCCACGGTCTCAGGTCACACACCAGCTGCGCCAGGGGGTCACAGCTCAGCCCCCACTCCGGTGTGGAGGGGCACACCTGAGAGCGTCCAGCAGCGGGGACGGCGCCCCGAGAGGCTGCTCCTGCCCCGCACACCCCGCTGGGGCTGCCAGCCCCGGCCGGGGGCTGCCGGACCGCAGCGGGGGCTCCCGCCCTGGCCACCAGAAAGCCCCGCAGAAAACCCCCGGGAAGTCCCCGCCGGGCACGGCCCCCGTCCCGCCACGCCGAGCCCCCCGGGCCGAGGGGAGCGGTGTGTCCGGGCTCGGTGGAAGGAGTCCCGGCCGCGCCTCCCCGTCCCGCACCGCCCCGCTGCCCGGCTCCCCCGGGGCGGGCGGCCGCAGCAGACCTACCTGCTCCGCTCGGCGGGCTGCGCACGGCT
>VZTT01054208.1:40046-106688 GCA_013400855.1 Buphagus erythrorhynchus | reverse complement strand
CAGGGCTGTGTTTTGGATTTGTGCTGAACACAGGGTTGATAATACAGAGATGTTTTTCTTATTACTGAGCAGGGTTCACACAAAGCCAAGGTATTTTCTGCTTTCCATGCTGCCATGGTGAGGGGCTGGAGGTGCATGGGAGGTTGGGAGGAGACACAGCCAGGACAGGTGACCCCAGCTGACCAAAGACCATATGGCATCATGCTCAGCATATAAACTTTGGGGAAAAGGAAGAGGAGGGGACATTCAGAGTGATGGCATTTGTCTTCCCNAAGAACTAAATTAATTCTAAAATTTGATTTGTGTGTGTGCCTGCCTTTGTTTCCTTTTTAAAAATTAAACTGTCTTTATCTAAACCCCTGAGTTTTCCAGCTTTCACCTTTCCAATTCTCCCCCTGGTCCTGTTGGTGGGTAGTAAACAAGTGGCTGCTCAGGGCTTTGTTGCTCCGGGGTTACTTTGAATCCCAACCTCCTGTTCAGAGAGCAACAAGAATGTCCACTCTTCTTCCAGGAACCAAGTACAATCTTGTTTCTAAAGGCAGATTGTAGTGCACAATAAGTTTCACCTATAAACTTATCTTGATCTATTATTTACAGACTGAAATTATATTCTGGATCTTATTGCAGGTTTGCGCTGTGAGGTTACAAAATGCCAAAAAACTATGAGATTAATACCCTCCCACAAGATCTGCACTGTTTTGCACAGTATCTTTCCATAACAGTATTTCTGAGCCTGGGCTGCCTGGCTAAGTATATGCATTTTTCTGCATGATAGGAAGAAGGAGCCAGAGTGCTGATAAGATTGCTTTCCTCCTAAGTTCATAGCTTGAATGCAGAGCTGAATGCATCTGCCCTTGTTTTTCAAAATATGAAGAAGAGAATTGGCACTAGAAAAACATGGGCATATCTGGGCAGCTCTCATACAAGATTCATTTCTGGCACCCCTGTTGACCTGGACTAGCTTCATCTGATAGAAGACTGAACAAATGTTTTTAAACACTCATCTATATCTTGAAATTTCTTTTAACTTTCTTTTACATTGGATTGAGAGGAATGAATATTGCTGATCCCCACTGATCTGAGAGGGTTGTGTGCCAGGAGATATTCTCTTGCCTA
The DNA here is from genome assembly GCA_013400855.1 of Buphagus erythrorhynchus. NCBI lineage: Eukaryota > Metazoa > Chordata > Aves > Passeriformes > Sturnidae > Buphagus > Buphagus erythrorhynchus. Next base: position 105,572 of record VZTT01054208.1, on the reverse strand, counting down.
GGCAGTATTATTTCCACACCCCACACCTCCAGAGACTCGTGAGAAGTCATCCTTTTGAGTCCAATTAACATAAACACCTCAGAAAACCCAAGGAAGGAGAACCCAGTTCAAGGTCTGCTGAAGTAAATGAGAGCATTTGGGAGCTGGTACTGGCAGGCTGGGCATTTTCCCAGGGAATTGTGTGCAACACTGGCACAATTTACCTGAAGGAGCAAGGCGAGTGGCACAAACAATCCTATGACACTAATACCTCTTACATAAGCTCAGATCCACAAAAGTATTTAGAGACTTAATTCCCTTCAATTTCATTTATTAAGGCATCCAAGTTCTTCCTTGCTATGTTAAGCCATTTTAAATCGTGCATTGGAGAGTATCTCTTTTCTGCCTTTGCCTCTCTCTCTTTTCTCACACAGATGCACGTTTCAATGACCACATGGCCAGTGAAGTGCCCAAATGCTCCCCTGCATCACCTACTTAGGCACACAAAGCTGCAGCAAACCACACGGAGGAATTAAATCCTTGAGGGCTGCTGGTAACTTGCAATTAGTCATGAGTCTTTCTTCCACTTGGTGTCTCCCTTTAGTCTCAAATCTGGGGCTGGATCTCCGGTAATGCTCTCCTGGGGAGGAATATTTGTTATTTGCACCATATAAAGCACCCCAGAGTTTCAGTGGTGCACCATGACTCCCTTATGATTAGCAACATAGAGAACTCACAAAACGTGAGAATCCCCTCCCAGCTGTATAGCTTTGCTGTATGCTTCCCATCAGTTTTAAATGTGTTTAGGAAATTCAAATATTTATTTTTGGTTACTATTTGTCTTTGGGAAAGAAATATATTCATTGTCTAATTTGATCTAATTTTTGTTACAGAGAGCTAGGGCTGGTTTGACTCACCCTATAATAAGTGTTAGAGAAGTTCACAGGCATGCAAGAGAAACATAAAGTGTTACTTCACTGAATTAATAAAATAGCATTTTTTAAAGGGATGATTTCAAAATAACACTGAATAAGAGCACACTCTTTGTCCTTGTGCAGAAACAGAAAAGGCAAGGGATATTTCTAAACTTTCTTCATTTTGTAGTGGAAAAATTCAGGGAGGATGGAGGTGATTTAAGTTTTTTTGCACTGGAACCCAATTTTTTTATGGTATATAAGAATTACTTGGTAGAGAAATCTGTAAGTTTGAATTCCTTTTCAATTTATGCATAGTGCAAGCCAGTTTTTCAGTGGCTAAAGCTACACTGGAAGTTTCTGCTTTAAAGACTTCAGATATTTGCAGCTACATGGAAAACACTGTGGCTCGCAGCATATATGTGCTAATGTGCTTGATTCACTCCGGTTTCTGGGCCTTTTCTGTTCTGCCAGTTCCTCTGAGATTAAATCTCTGAGAGAAAGTTGTCCAAATCTAATGTGTTTGGCAGTCCCCTCAAATAAAAGCTCCTTTCTCCAAAGACTGCTGGGTGTCTTGCTTAATTCTGATCTGGAGACCTAGAGACTAGACTCTCAGCTAGTATAAATGAGGGAAGTATACCACATAACAGCAGCTGAGGATCTGGAAAATAGTATCTACCAATAACGTCTTACTTCATGTGGGTTCTATCCAAATAATTCACTAGCCCTCCTGTGGGAGAACAAAGCACTGTATATTTCTTTTTACGAGCTGTTTTGCACATAAATGCTCTTTACAGGCCTAGTACATCTTCACTGAAACCAGCAAGAGCAAGCTGGCAAAATCTGTGTGCAGCTTATTTTTAAATCCTTTTAAAATCACAGAGGAATGTTCATCAGATTGCAGATCCCCGATGCAAAATATCTGCAAATTGTGCCAGCGTTTTCTTAGAGCAGATCTGAGATAATGGATCATCCTTCTGCTGTGCCTGCGTGGGATGAGCAGGGTATCCTGGCCTTTCCCGGCTGTGAGATACCGAGTTTGGATGAGGATGGACATGCCATCTAGTGGCTGCTTGTCCCGATTACTTGGACAATCCTATCACAAATTATGAACAGGGTCCCCCATTTGTCTCTGGAAAGTGAAAAAATAGACATCACAGAGTTTTATCTGAAAATCTTAACTGGTCCATCTCTTCCCTATAGCACCAAGCTGGAAGATTTCTGTATCAGGCTTCATCTGGTTAGCTGGATTTTCAACAACCAGTGTTTCTAATAGTCAATCAGTCAGGGATTTGTCCACTGTCCCTTCCTCTGACACAAGAAAAGGAGCTTCTGTCACTTGCTGTGGGTAGAGGTTTCCCTCTCCAGAAGATTTTGCCCTCTTCCACTTGCAGAACTTTCCCTGCCATGCCCCATTTCACTCCTACCCTTCTGAGCTGTCTCAGCAGCTCCACTTAGTCCCTGGTGCAGGGGTGCCACAGGGGTGGTAGCACTGCGGAGGAGGCTCTGGAGCAGCTATAAACAACTCTTTAATTCTAGTCCCCATGCCAAAAACTGACTAAGGCTGCTATGAAAGGGATGTTAGATGTGGGAAAGCAATTTTCAACCCTCAGGATCCTGCTTGCCACCAGCAGAGTTTCCCCAGCGAGAAGAGGCAGAGAAGCATATTCCACACTGCCTCTAGACACCCTCCACTAAGCAATCCCATACATCAGGCCAATATCAAATGCAACCACAGAGGAGGCTTTCCCTTATCTTTCAGGACAATTACCAAGCTATACATCACTTGAGCAGTATGGGAACGATGGGAGATTGTGGTTTCTAGTAAAACGGGAAAATCTTTTCATGGTTAGCACTAGCAATGAAATTTGTAGCCCACCTCCATCTGGGCCGAGCCACGGGTGATCATTCTTGGAGATGAGCTCCTCTCAATGTCAAAGGGCAAATAAATAACTAACTATGTGTGAATGTGCATTTCAAGGAAAAATCATGCCTTTTTTTCCTTCTCCCTTCCCGCCTCTCATTTTGCCTTGGAGAAATTAGAGGTTTCCTCAGGTCCTCAGAGAGGTTGAAAACTGTCCAAAATGTGCTTCAGGAAAGTGATCGCTCAAAGTGAATCAGTTTGCAGTGTCTGCTCACCATCTGTGTGCCTTTAGGAGATTGTCACACTTTCGGCTGGCTTCATCCATCTCTCTAATTCCTTGGTTACAGTCAAAACACTTTTAAAAGTGTTTGGTTCCCACAGTGGGAAAGTAACTTGGACGCTGCCTGCTAGCATCACTTCACCCAGGAGCAGCTGACGCCTCTTGGAAAACTTTGAAAAGCAAATTTCTCTTCTGAGTCAGTTCTGCTGATGTAGCTGCTACTTTGAGAATTTCTCTGCTTGTCTCTGTTTCTATATTTGTAAGGGCACTTGTGTGAGAAGAGGATCCTGCTTTCCTGGAAGGATGTGCTGCCTTCGGTGAAGTCATGAGCATCTGTAGCATTGGTTCACCCACTCTGAACAATCTGAACTGGTTGATTTTCTGGCAGAAGGAGTCTGATATGATGAGCCATGGCTTTCTGGTCTGACATGTTTTGAATTATTATTCCTCTGTTACATTTTTCATAGAAATGCCCCAAGCCACTGACAGACTTGGTTTAGCAATGAAGAAATATTCATGTCCACAGCAGTTAATGGGATGCCAGCAAAGATGCTATGTGGCTGAGTCATCTTCGTGTTGCAATAGTGCTGCCCAGCTAGCCACCCTACAAGATTTAGCAGGCCCAGACTTTTTAGCTGGGGTAATTAATCTTCTTCAGTCTCTCTCAATAAGCTTTAGTAACTAGAGAGGTGAAAAAAATACCCTTTTCATTGCAGAAGACAACTGATGGTCTCACCACCTAAAGTGCTGACTGTCCCAATAAAAGTATCTTCATTAAATTTGGCAGTCAGTAAGAGAAGGTTTGGAAAAAAAACCTGTCCTTTCATTGTCTGAGAGCTCAACGAATGATCCCATGGCACCCACTGATCTGTTCCTAAGCTCAGACTGTTGGCCCATGTCTGGATTTCTAGTGCATGTCATGGGAGAAAAGAGGAGTTTGATATCTGAATAATCATGGGGGATCTGGGCCAGGATGAGAAAGAAAGGGGAAGCAGGAGACCAAAGATCAGTTTACTGTGAATGACTGATTACACCTTACTGCTTGCCTGCTCTCTAGGGGGAAATTGCACCCACCCTGCTGATGAGCCACACCAGCTCTCTGCTGCTTCCATGTCACGAGCAGGAACAGTTGTCTCCACAGCTTTTCTTGGCTGTTCTTGCCACCTTTTGCTGCAATGTGAAAACTGTGCTCTGTTGAGCCATCTGTCTGTGCTAGATCCCTCCCCAGACAGCAGGACTTCAGTTGTCTCACCTAAGTTCAGTGAGGTTCTCTGCATCCTGCTCAAGAGTGAATTGTCCAGTTTAACTGGGGCTCTCCTCTCTCACCTTTTCTGTAGTATAATTTGTAGACTGGCTTTTAAGTTATGGAATAAAAAGGCAGCTACCAAGCTGTGCCCAGATGTCAAACCCCTATGTCATCTATTGATAACTGGGGCCACTACCCAGAGTTGTACACAACTGGAAGGATAGACAGCATGTTGTATCCTGTGGTTGAACAACAGCACCATGCTCCAGACAGATTGGGTCCTTCCTAAGCAGCAGCAGTAGGTGCCTGGCCCTCTCCACCCTAAGGGTGACTGCATGACTAGGAGAAGGGAAGGGAGCACTTCCTGGTGGCCCCAGGGGATGGCCTAATTCATCCTGGCAGTTTAGAGGTCCAAGTGGACATTTATAGCACAGCTCCCCATAAGGGATTTATGGTTTGGCTCTGGCATGGTGGCAAGCTGCTAAATACTATGAGTGTGGTATAAATTGGTTGGAGGAGAGGCACAAAGCCAGAGCTCCGAGAGCAACACGCAGGAGGTCTTGCTCACTTATGTGTGTGGCAAAATGATGGCTGAGGAGGCTGCTACCAGAAATGTGGGTATCACATGTGTTGCTGTAGTAGATGCAGCATCATGTAAACATTTAAGAGTTATAGCTCTTAAAATGGTATTCTGTAAGCACAGAGCTGTTTTCCTTGTAAAAGAGGCCATCTCTCTTTTGCAGTACCAGAAGAAATAAGTGCATCTCCACTCCTTTTTCACTGATGTACACCAAGACAAAACTAGAAGACAGTGGAGAGGGAGGCATTAAAGAGGAAAAATGTGTTTGTACTTCCAGTATGCAGAGTTTGAACATTGCAGTTTCTCTTGGACTTTGAAGCACACTGTGCACCCTAGCTGAAGGTGAGACACGTGTTTGTCAGTGCTGGGCTGAGGAGGAAACATCAGTGTGTGGCATTAGCCAACTACATTCCTTTCTAAATTCCCTCTGCTGCCCTGAGGATTAGTATGCCACAGCAGCATGATCCCAAAGGCAGCAGGGCTCATATGTGGTTCTTGGCTTTCCAGCACCTCATTTCAATGCGTACTGAGTGGCTATGGTGACGGAGGGGAAGGCTCTGGTTATGACCCCGTTTAGAGCTGAGTGTTACCAGAGGTCATCACTGCTGATGGCTCTTGCCTGTGTGAGAGAAGCCACTTGGGTTTCATCCAAACCTTAGACTCAACAACACTGAACCCATCACCACATCTGCTTGCACAGCTGCACAGCCCCTCACTGGCAGGCTCGGTGGAGAGAATAGTGCTGAAATATGGTGTAAGGACTGATGACACAGTGTCTTTTGTGGAGATAAAGGGAGGCTGGTCCCTTTCATCACTGCTTAAGCAATTGTTTCCGATGTCTTTGCCCTGCTTTTGTTCTGGTCAGGGTGAAAGTTGGAGGCTCTAATGGCTGCAGGACAACCTTTGCCAGAAGGTACAGCTCCCTGGATGGGGGTGGGCAGTTCTCACTCCCAGTTCCCTGGAAGGCAGGCCCACATTGAGGCATCTCCATCTGTCTTGCCCATTTTAGAAAAGCCTGGTGTGCAGGGACTCCCCTGCTCCTGTCCTTTGGCATGTCCTGTAAAAAGAAGGGCTCTTCAAAAGGGTTTCTGCTTCTGGCTCAGGAAGTAAATGCTATACAAACCAGTGACACTTATTCCCATCTGACCCCCACAGTGGTCCTGCTCCTAAACAGATGCCCAGCTCTGCTGTTCCCCTACATGCAGTATGGCAGCCAGGAGCGTGGCTGCTGAACATCAAAGTTAATTAGCATCCAAAAGCAAATAAATCAATCAATACATTCCCAGCCTCCTTAGAAAATCTCATTATTGGGAACCGACCCAGGCAGCGACTCCCAGGAAGAACTATAGAGGAAGAGATCCTCCAAAGCTGTAATTTTTAAGGTTGTACCACTTGGAGAATAATTACAACCAGCAAAACAATGTTCACATCTCACATTAATATAAAGTAATGACTGCATGCCTGTAGCCAGCTAACCACAGAACTGAGAAGAGACTGTCAACTCTTCAGCCCTGCCATAATACAAAGCATCTTGGAAATGCTAACAGCCACTGCACGCCAGCCCCTTGTCATCCCTCCTTCTTAAAGACACAGACCGAGGGCTGCTTCAGCCTCTGAATGCTGCTTGTACAGGAGATGTCATCACTGATGAGTTTCCTTTCTGTCTAAACTAAAAATGAAAACTAATATGTTTATAATTATCAGTGAAGCAGAATTTCAAGATAATTTCAGACATTTATTAAAGGGTTTTTTTTTCAGAAAAATACTGCTTCTGGTTTTGGAAATGTGTCAGTTTTCCAAATACTATTTTGTCTTCCTTAGTTTCTACATTATGTTTGCTATCCTTTTTACACTACTTCCAAGTGTGTAAATGGTGTTGATGGTGAAGTGCAATGAAATATTGGAAGCAAGAAGAACATACAAATAAATGAAATTATAAATCAAATCAAATAGTATTTCTGAAATCCAGCACAATTATTATTATAGCCAGAAAAAAATCCAATATCAAGTCTTTTTCTATGGGAATTAAAATCAGAAATCAGGGAGTATGATATCATATCCCTTTAGACAGAGATAAAAAGTGAATAAAATATGGCTAGAGTGTTCTGGAGATCATGATGTAGAGATGACACCTTTGTTGCTGGTAGCATATACTGAAGGGATTGTTACCAGATTATCTGTCATCAGAAGGAGACTTCTGTAAGTTTAACTCAGTCTCTACTTTTGATAGTGGAGGGGGTTCATGTTACCATCTTTATACATCAGATTACTTAGCTGTCTTTCACAAAGTATTCAGGGATCACACTATTTTATCAGAAAATTCTTCTGCTGAGACTTGGTTTGACTCTCTCAGGAGATCGTGAAGTTTTATGCTTCAGCACCCAGGTTCTCATGCATGATTTTGGAAGATTTCCCTTTGCTCTCCCTCATCCTCATCTATTGTGGTTTCAGAGCTATCGGGAGGACTAGTAGCACAGTTGCTTAGTGGTTCTTAATGCTTAAACTAGATAAATAACCAAAGAAGAAAGAGTCAAAGGGATGTGAGGGCAGAGGTAGTGCCAAAATCCATGAAGTCAGCAGAGCTGGCAAGGATTCATGAAAGATTAGAGAACGACCACTATGTTTTTAATGAACTGGAGTAAATCTAGTGACAACATTATTTCAACAGCCTGGGTGCAAATGATGCTCTGCAAAACAGCCAGATCAGCAGTGATGGAGTGGTGGGTTTAATTTTCACTGACTGGACACCTGCTTTACCTCCAGGAAAGGATGAGCTGGAAGGTCTTTGTGTGTCTCTTACCATCTATGGGCCCAAGCCCTGGCCTGAGGAGAGGTCAGCCAACATCTTGAGCTGCACAGACATGAGTGTCCCACTTGGCAGCCACTGAGGATATTCCTTGGCTCATCTGCAGAGCCTAGCACCAGAGGCATTGGTGTTGTACCTGGGCCAGAGACTACAGGACAAGGCAACTTCTCTGCATCTCCCCAGTCCCTTTGCACCCTCCAAACAGCCCAAACTTGCCTCATGTCCTAGTGCAAACCTGTCACCACGGGGCACAGGGAGGAAGACAGCTCACTCCTGTGCTGATCTGCTGGAACCCCCTGAGACACCAAGGGAATGGACCTGAAGGGGAAAAAGTGGCTGAGAAATTGTACTTTCACTCTGTGGCACTTTGAAGCCACCCCCAGAGGTCTGTCAGCAGCTGACATATGTAGGATAATCTTTATGCTTCTGCAATCCAGTTCAGGGTTGAAAAGCAAAATATAGAAGGTGTCATCAGCTCCCAGCTGAAGCCTTACCTTCTTCCCTGGGGACAATTGCAGCAAAGCAGGGACTCTGGCCCTAATTTGCCAAAAACAGAGGAGTTTCTGGGTGTCCTGTTCCTTCATGGCACTAGGCAATAGGCAGTGAATCTCATTTATCTTCCAAGAATTTCAGAAAGCCTGGCAACTGCACCGACCCCATCTCGCTCCAACTGAGAACTAAGGAATTTTGCCGCAAGATCCATTCGAAACCCACTTGAGCTTTCCAAGCCCACTGTTCCCTTGGGGCAGGGGAGGCGGGGAGAGAGGCTTGTGTTGATTAATATTAGAAGAAACTCCCCTGAAAGAATGATAGATCATGGCTTGGTGACTCCAGAATCTTTTCTTGTTTCTTTCTTTGATGGGAGGAGGGGGAACTGGAAACAAAAGGCATAGGAAGGGGGGAATAGAGGGAGGGGTGTGTTTTGAAATCTGCTTCCTTTTGGCCACGCTTGAACTTCCAAGAGCCTGGTTTTGACTGACATCCCTAGGAAATGGGAGAGAAAACTCCATGCTGAGCCGGCTCTCTGCCCAGCAGAGGAAGGAGGAGGCATCTGGCTCCAAGGAGCTGAAAAAGATGCCTTTAATGTGTCTGTCAGCCAGCATCACAGAGGTGCACTTGGGTTTTTCGGCTGGAGCACTCTTTTGCTGCAGGCTTCCAGGGCCTCTTTGGGGTCCACTTACCTGGGTACCGCATCCACACTCACCTGGATGGCTCCAGGTAGAACAGTGGAGGAAGCCCAGATGCAGAGCCACTGTGCATTCACAGCTGAAAAGGACAGAATGGAGCCATTACTGAAAAACCTGGCTTTGCCCTTCCTAGCAATCCTCTGTGCCAGTGCAGGAGTGGTGGCAGAGAACTGGGGCTGTCACCCAAAGCGTTTTAGAGACACCCAGTTCAAGAACACAGAGAGGAAGTGTGTTAATAAGGGTATCATCCATGCCATGCAGCTGCCCCCCTGCCTGCAACCCCAGGGGGCCAAACACTTGCCCATATGTGGGGCACATGTCAGGACTGAGAATCACAGGAAAAAATGGGAAAACAGCCCTGAAAAGGGAGATCTGCTGCTTGTCTTGCACCGAGCTGGGATGGGAAGGTGGCAAGGGAGTTAGGGAGAAATCAGGGTAAAAGCCATGTGCTTATTCTCATTCTCTGTGTTAGACCTCTTGAGCTCTTTACCCACAACTAGGAGCTTCTAGAAGGCTCTTGCCTGTAGTCTCCAGTTTTCCCTGTCTGAGTACACAAATTTCTTGACAGAGGACTTTTGAGTTTTCCCCCGGCAGCACTGAAAACCTGATGCCTCTTACTGCATCTTGAAACATTTAGCTGTTTACATCAGCTTTTGCTAACTAGATGTTTTCTTCTGAAAGGAGGAAAAGAGGAGTTCCTGTCTTTCCTTTGCCACCGAGTTCTCAGTCCCTTAACTGATATTCATCACTAGGCTATAGGAGGCTGGGCAATGGATCTGCCTACCCACGTTTGATGATGTGCCCATTTCTAAGTACTTTCCTAATGCTCAGCCTGAGCAACAGGGTCTAGCAAGCCATTAACAGAACACGGTCAAACCCTCTTAATGAAAAGTGAGGGAAAGCCAAGTGGACCAGATTTCAGATCTGCTAGGGAAGAAGGACAGTGTAAATGCTACTGAAATTTGGCAGTTTGGGATCTTATTCACCCTTTCCAAGCCACAGAGGTGTTTTCTTGGCATTCTCCTGCCGATGTAGTTTGGCTGAGCTTTTATTTTATCATAGTAGTCACATGACACATTGTCATGATCACAAGTCACATCAGGGTGGCTTAAGGAAGCCTGAGGTCTTTGTCCATCACTTGTAAGAAAGCCTGTGGGCTTTCTTTAGGTTAGGGGGAAATTGGTGCCAAATAAAAGGAATGAAGGTGGCTAATGGCACAAGATGTTGATACTGGCAGTCTCCCTTTGTGCAGATGGCCTGCTGAAGTCCATAATGTGTTGGACCAAAGCCTCAGTTATGTGTTACATTTAAAAGCAGTCAGCTGGCATTTCTGCAGTGGTATTGGGCTGGAGAAGGTGTTCCTGGACTGATAGTTTCTCTGTAAGTTCCTCTTTTCTCCTTGAGCTTGTCTTTTAACATTGCCATCTTCTCTAACACTGCTCAGTGCCAGCAAGGAAGATTTTTCCCTTGCCGAGGAGGTGATGGGAGTACAAGTTCAGCCAGCCTCCAGCCAAGAGCCACAGAGACCAGACCTGACTCTGCCACGCTCCTGGGGAGCAGTGCATGGGCTTTCTGCACAGCTTGCCCCTCTGCAGACAGGAGCCTTCAGCCAGAACCAACCGTGCTACATCCCAGGCCTGTCTCCAGTTCCACACGCTGCCTGTGATGAATAGTGAGTCTGGGGAAACCCACAAGGCTTTAGCTCCCCGTGTTTTAGCTCTCCCAGCGCTCTGAAATCCTGCCCTCACTGTTGAGAGACAGTAAGCTTGCACGCGTCCAGACGAGGACTATACAATGATAGATAACACCAATAAAGCCTTGAGCTGTTCTGGGGAGGGAAGGGTGATTTATCCCCAGTTGGGCGGCTGGGCCGAGCGGAGCGGAGAGCGGAAATCCTACGGGAGCTGCGGGGCACACATCAAACCGCATGTCACAGCGTCCACGACACCCGGGGCGCCAGTTCAAAGCTGTCACGGGCTGCGGCTGGAGACTTAAGGTGATGCCAAGCTAATGAGCAAACGAAACAATAAATAACCCCAGTGATCATTACGCTCCCCTCCTTGGAGCTCGCCTGCTCCGGCCCTGGTGAGCCAGTGCTTCTCACACCCAATTACTCATGCTGAAGCCCCTCAAACGGAGCTCAGAGCAGGCTCAGCAAACCATTCATCTTTGCAGAGTGGAGTCCTTTCAAGTTTCTCTGCGGCAGCCGCTCTGTTTATTGTTAAGATGAGCACACAGTTTACACGAACTGTTCTTATTTATCTTTGACTTTTACCTTTTAGGTCATTTCTTTGCAAGTCCGGCACTTTCCAAATTTCGACTAAACTTTTATTTATGTCCTAGGATTTGCTGTCTGAAACTCTCCAGCTCCCAGCAATGGAAAGGTGAGCTGAGCTCCTGACCGGGGCCTTTTCTCCAAGAGAACTGAAGTCCTTAAGGCAAATCACTCCTCTGGACAGAGATTTAGGAAGCTGCTGAAGGGAAGGGATGGGTAGGTTGTGTGTCGGGGGGGATATGCTTGGATAAGTGCTAACATCTGAGTTTTGCGTGACTTTGGGCTGAGGCCGAGCATGCAGCCATGCTGGGAGAGAGGATGGATAAGTACACGGTTTAGACATGATGGAGGCACTTTGGGAATTGTTTGGCTATCGTGTTTGCTTTGCAGACTGCTATGACGCCTGAGGAGAGAACAGACCTGGGTACTGTCCTCAGTGGGCTTCATATGTTGACCACTGCTGCATGTAGTTGTTATCTTTCCCAAATCCCAGGTCTTCCTCAACAGCCACCACAGCCACTCCTCCCCTGCCTGCAGTGACCATCTGTGCCTTGCTGTCAGCTCTCTGCCACCAGCCTCACTCCAAGCCTTGAAAAGGGCACAAACTCTGTTGCTTTTCAGATGAGCCTTGTAGCAGTGACATAAAGGCAGGGGAGTCCTTCCATGCCTTAGTGACGATGTATCCAAACCATGAAGAGCTAAGTTTGGATTCTCCCCAGAGCCAGGAAATAGAAATATCTTTTATAGTATCACTGTTTATGGCCAAAGGGCATAACTAGGGCGGGGTGTCATCAGAAATGTCCCAGTTTACAAGAGCTGGAGATCTGCCTGGTGTATGTTCACACAGGAGGACAACACGCAGGCTAAGGAAGGAGCCCTGAGAGAAGATAGCCTCTTCAGCAAGTTAATCACTTGGAAACACAGGGCAGGGTTGGATTTTACTGGAACCATCTCGCAGGCTGTGAGACCTTGAGGCAAAGAGCCAGACTCCACATGGCAAAGCTGCCGGTAGCATCACCCCTCCAGAGGGCTTGGAAGCAGCAGTGGCTGGAGGGATGGTGGTGGGTTGGCCATGGGCTCTGTGTGGGCCTCCAGGCCTCTGTGTCTGTAGCCATGGGAGGCTGAGGGCAGATGTAGCCACAGACCTGCTGCTGCTGCCACGTAGTGCAGTGGAGGAGGCAGCCCGGGAGGAGCCACTGCCCTTCGCTGCCAGTTCAGTCTTTCTGTTTCAAAGGCACATCGCCCAAGCAAAATGTCACACATTTGAATTTCATTCCAGGGGTTAATAAGTTCTGCAATGACTAAGATGGAAAGAATTTTTTAAATTGCATATTCCTTTTCACTGTTGCTTTCTCCGGCCTGGCCAGGAAAATAACTCTGAAATTTTTTCTACTTCTTCCTACTCATGATCTCTGAATTTTCTTTCTAGTTCTGTAACTGGTATTATCACTTACATTAGCCAGTACCTGTTTTTACCTTGGCTCCTTGACCCATGAAATAGTTGAAGAGCCTTTTCATCTCATGTGTCCAATCACTACATGCCAGTGGAGTACTGTGAGCACTCTACAAGTGGTACTAAAGAAATGGGATGTCTTCACAGCACCCAACAATATTTTCTCACCTGCAAGGGCCAGCATGCAGGTGTTTCAGTCCAGAGCCATGCCATTACATAATTGCTCAGGAATATGCACGGGCAAATTCTGCTGGGTGTTGCATTCACACAGTTCAGAAGAACCACTCAGGTTCTTCACAAGACAGATTGGGAGGGAGCAGGAGCTGGGCCCACTCAAAAAAGGAAGAGTATCCTAATATCTGGAGCCTAATGGCATAAGAATGACCTTCCAGCCCAAGAAGCTACAGCAAACCCTTGAAGGAAAGGAGAGCAGTAACAGGAGACCTTCTATTTTTTGAGAGGCTTTGCTAACCTGGAGAGTTATCAGACATAGCCTGGTTGTGTTCATGTCTTTCTTCCTTTCCCCTAGAGACCAGAAAGGGTTAAAAAACTCCTGTGATATAGGTCTGTGTTCACATTGAATCTACACCCATCATATATATATTGGCTTTTGAGGAGGGGGGGTAGTTTGCACATGTCACTGGCCATAACTCAGACTTTTATTATAATCATGACCATATGGTTAATGGGACCTAATAAACCACTGTTGACCTGGACACTGTGTGCACAAATCCCTTGCTCTCTTTGCTTTTTTCCTTGCTTGTCTGGGTGCACTATGCCAAGCAGCTGCAATTTAGTGACTCAAAAATGCCCATTTTAGTGGTCCAGCAACTAGTTGTTTAGAAAGAATAAAGCATTACACTGTAGCCTGATGGAGACAGGGACTATCTTTTCCCGGATGACAGGACAGCTGCTCGGTGCATTGGACAGACATGAGCAGTGTCTGTGTGAAGGCTGGAACAGGGGACATGGCAGGGACATCAGGCAGGCCTGAACACCAGAGGTGCTGGGTGTGCTCCAGTGACTGCTGGGGAATTAAATCCATGCTTCTCCTGGTGCAAAGAGAGGAATGTTTAGCCAAGAATTTCAAAGAAACCTTGCATTCCGGTTTTGGCAAAGTCTTCCACTTAATGGAAATTAGAACTGGGGGAAAAAAGCTATTAAATCCTGTCTCAAGCTTTCCTCTGGGAACCCATTGGAGGACTCATCCAGGCCATGTCTTCTTCAACTCCTTATATAATCTAGTTTTAGAATTATCTAAATGATGGGCAGGTGAGCCCAGCCTTGGAAGGACATTTATTTCTGATCAGTCATGCTATCATCTCTCCCACTTTTAATAATGCTGCCTTGTCACCCATCTGTCCCTGACTCTCCTGCTCAACCCTCTCCATCCCCAAAGGAGTATTGCAAACCCTCCACAGGCACAGCTGGACATCTGCTCACCAGTGTTGGTTACCTGAGCTGGGCTGCTCCTGGGCCTTTTTTATATAGCCCTTTACAAAACCTCACCATCCAGAAATTTCCCCAAGCTTGGTTTCATTGCATTTCTCCTAGGAATGCTGCTGCTGACTGATATTTCAGGTGGGGGCCCAGGACAAGAAGTCCCTTAACTTTCCTAGAGAGCTGAACATACGTGCCCTGGAGGAATGAGTGATCTTGAAGCTATCGGTATTGAGGCATGTGGCTGACACATCAGGCTGAGCCAGGGTAGAAGTTTTGGTTCTTTCTTTTGATCTTGAGCTGAAACTTAATGGTCCTATTATTTGATTGGTGTTTTTGTGATTACATGCACCTGCCAATAATGATATCCAGGCACACTTGTAGATGGGGTGCTGTTGAAATTAAACTCTCTTCCCTAAAATGACTGTGTAAACACCAATATCAGCTCCTTGTATCATGTTTAGAAATGAGGGTTCCTGGTGCTGTATGACCCTTTTTGAGCCATTCAGTACAGACACAGAGGGAACCTATGCTGTTCTGTTCTTCTGGCCTTCTCTTCTCTTCTCTCCTCTTCTCTTCTCTTCGCTTCTCTTCTCTTCTCCTCTCCTCTCCTCTCTTCTCTTCTCTCCTCTTCTCTTCTCTTCGCTTCTCTTCTCTTCTCCTCTCCTCTCCTCTCTTCTCTTCTCTCCTCTTCTCTTCTCTTCGCTTCTCTTCTCTTCTCCTCTCCTCTCCTCTCTTCTCTTCTCTCCTCTTCTCTTCTCTTCGCTTCTCTTCTCTTCTCCTCTCCTCTCCTCTCTTCTCTTCTCTCCTCTTCTCTTCTCTTCGCTTCTCTTCTCTTCTCCTCTCCTCTCCTCTTCTCTCTCTTTTTTTTTATGTGTGCTCACCCGCTGTTTGGAAAATGTCATATCTTTGCCACATTATGCACTTAGAGCTCTGTTTCTTCTGACCACATATAGTTCAGATGTCTTCATTTAGGACCTGATCTGAAGGCTGGTGGTCACAGCTGGAGTCATTATGCTGTCTTTGATGGCTTTTGGAGCAGCCTGAGTAGATTTTGGTACATCTTCAATCATCTTGGGTAGGTATAAAGTGTTACTCTTCCCAGAGCTCTGTGTCTTCTGAAACTGGAGCAGTTTTTTCCTAACCAGTGGCAGCCTTGGCACTTGGATTGCCATAGGAAACATCGGAGATAGATGGACATACAGACTGCATAGTGAGCAAGAAACTTGAAAGGATATGTTTAAAAATGTAAAAGCTCATGATCTGCATGATGGTTTGGCTTTCAACAGGTGAGATATGAGAGGTGAAAACCTTGTCAAGAATAACCTGACCCCAAAATGGAGCCAGCCCTAGGACATCTCACCCTCCATTCCATCCCACTATTCACACAAAAAACAGCCGTCCCACCCCTTCCCACGGCAGCCTCCTCTGGCACCACCCTGCAACCTGCAACCACACAAGTTCTGTTTGGCTAAGAATTCATGTCTCTGGCTGGAGATCATGGTTGGGGGTCACTGATTCTTTTCCAGAAAGTCCCCATAGGTCAAGTGCAGTGGCTGATATGAAAAAGCAGCCTCTGAGAGGACAGCACCATATTTTCCAGTGTTGGAGGCCTTTTACTTTATTCCTCAGCACAATCAGCCAAGCACAGGTCTGCCCAGGGGTGCAAGCAGAAGCATGCACAGCTCGGAAAGTCTCACTTTGAGCAGAAGCCTTGCTGGGCAGTGTCAACAAGCGAGGCAAGGGCCAGGCAATGGCTGGGCAGCTTTAGGCAGTGCCTGGGGGACAAGGGGCAACAGGGACACCTTTACTGCCATTGCCATACACTGTGTACAGACAGGAAGCATCCAGCTCCACATGCAGCTGTCCAACAAGCCCTTGCTTGAAAACCAGTCTGAGCAGAGCAAACAGTGGAGCAGCCTGCATGGAGGCACAGCAGGATTCCAGCAGCAAAGCGCCGTTTGTCTAGCATCACTTCGTCCCAAGGTAGGGTGTCACACCTCGCCCTGCAAACAGAATGAGTGTTACTCCTCTGAGATGATTTCAGCCATGCCAGAGGCTGCCAGTCACACAGGGAGCAGTCCTTCAGAGCAGCTCCTAACAGACAGAGGACATGCCAAATGTCTGTGCCCGCAGGAGGGAAGCGGCAGGGCTCCCCGCACCCCTCGGGAGCAGCGTGCCCAGAGGAGAGGGAGGCATGTGGTCTTCACTCCGAAAATGCTGGCAATGTTTACAAAGTCAGACACGTCAGCACAGTTACAGTCAGCGAAGTGAGTGCAAAACTGGCCTTGTTACTTCCCAGATCTGAGGGATACGAGGCAAAAACACACAGATGGTCGGCCACTTTCCATAATGAAACACGTCTTTATTGTCCCGAGGAAGCTGCATTTCACAACCTAAGCACTGAGGCTTGCTTCTTTTTTTATATATTTTATTTTCTCTGCAAACTGTGGGCAGTTTTGCCCCTTCCTTAAATCAAAAATTGTGGACGATAAAGACGTGTTTCATTACTGAGAGCTGGCCAAGCATCTGTGTGCAATGGACTTCATTTTCTTCTGTAGGTTGCTGGCACAAACATTCCCAGACAAAGCCAGAGAGGAAACTGAAGTGAATGCAGGGATCTGAGTACTCCCAAACTTGGGGAGCGTTCAGATTTTGTGGCTACTTCTTTCTGGTAATGCCCAGCAGCCACATCCTGAACTTTCAATGATGTGATGAAGTTTAGGCACAGACTGGTTTTGCCAGACTTGAAATACTTGGGTGCCCATGCTGCTATGGTTCCCAGAAGAAGCACAAGCTCACAAGAAGTAGATACTGTCCTTCAAAGGATGGCTAAATTTGTGCAAGCTGGCCTTGAGGAACCTGTCTAGAGAACACATTATGCTAGTGATCCCACAGCCTTTGTTTTGTTTTGCTTGGTTTCTGTCCTCACTAGTAGGATTGCAGCCCTTACCTTTGTTTGTATGTCTGGATTCATGACCCTGGCAGGGCTCGTGAGCACTAGTTTGGGAACATCTTCTCATAAGCTGGGCCTGAGCTCCTCCTCACCAGCAAGGAGGGGATGTGGTGTGATGTTCAGTCCCCACCACTGCCATTTGAGAGGCTCTAGGAGCCAGCTAGGATCCTGCCTGTCCAGCAGAAACGATGCTGTCCTGCTCTGATTTACACTCCTGACAGAATACTTAACAAATGCAATACTTTAAAGCATTACCGTATTCACCTTGGGACGAATCCATTCAGAGACACAGTACAAAGCATATGGTTGTGATGACAGCTCTGGGACCAGGATCTATTTGTCCCCAGTGCAATGGGGTTATTCCTGCAAGCATATATTTTGTGAGAGTCAGTTGGCTTTAATGATGTTTAAACAGCCCCCCCAGTTCTCTTTCACAGGAAAGACAAAAAGACGAAGAAATAAAAATAGAGGAAGAAGAAAAGGAGAAAAAGACAAGTCATTTGTACCACAAGTAAAAGTATGAGGCTCTTGACCAGGCACCTGAATAATTAGAAGCATGTTTTTAAAAGCTTCCCTATCTGCATAATTTGTACTGGCCTGTGGTGGGTTCCCAAAGACAATAAAGTCTGTGAGGGGAGCAGGCAAATGGGATTCTTGAGAGCCATGATTTTTGCTGTAGGCTTGCTGTGGGAGCCAGGACTGAGCCAGGATATGTGCTTTCCCATGCTGTGGCATGAACATGGGCCCAGGCTGCTTGCTTGGTGAGGCTGAATTGTTTCATGTGTGTGGGGACAGTTTTACACTGTCGGTAGACCTCAGGGCTAATCAGCCTGGCTTAATTCCTCTTTGCTCATAACCCAGGTCTTGATCCTAGTTTACTTGGTCCTAGTTTCAAAATCTGCTTTGCCTTAGATTTAGGTGACAGCCAGCACAGCAATGCCAATTCAGTCCAACTCATACTTCATGAGGAAAGGGTGATAAGACACATTCCCACACTTTGTCACCACAGCATGACTCCCTCTGCATGAGATCTTTCTCTCTCGGTGCTCAAAATACAGCTTTTAATGGACAATTCAGGCATACTGTTGTTTAACCTACACAATTAAAATCAAAGATAATTGAGCCACTAGAAACCAGATATTAAGCACTTCTACTGGGCTATTGGAAATCTCTCCTAAATATAGTATATGCTTACAAAATACAGAACATTCATGTTCTAAATCTATATAACTCATCTTCTCTGCTGTTTAAATTTCACCTTTAGCTTCTTAAGTTGCAAGGACAACCAAGGAAATTAACTTGCAAATCCCCTGACTGTCCTTGCCTAAAGCACATGGCTTTCAGGGAACCTGACTCTCACAGAGTCTTTGGGTTCTTCTCCTTAGGATGTGTTTGAGAAAAAAAAAATCCTCTATGAATTCACTGTCCTGTTGACAGTTTTGTTTAAAATCCAAGTGATTTCTGGTGGCAGATTTGAAGAGCAGCTGATGTCTTGGCTGGGCACAATGCAGAGCTGAAACTGCACTAAAAAAAAAAAACTGCTCATGTTGCCCTTTGGAGGAGCTGAACACTGGAGGGATGAAGAGCTTGGACTCCTGAGTTGGCTTGGCCAGGCTAGTTAGTAGATGTTGGCATTGAGGAATGGAGTAGCAAAAAGCTACTAATGCAGCTGAGCATTGATCTGTGTAAGAGTGCCAGCCTGTGATCTCAGTGAAGTGATTGTATCACTTGGGAAGTAAAATAAGAAAGAAAAACATGCTCCCAACTCACTTCTGTGCTGTTCTCCCCATTCCACCTCTTGCTACATCATAAGATGTCCATATTGACAGGACTGTTGTTTGTAGCATATCTGCTACAGCTGCCTACATCTCTGCTTCCCTCCCAGGTATTAGGCTTCAGGGCAGGCCATCCCCTGGCCAGATTGGTGGCCATAGCCCTCCATGGTCTTGTACAGCAGGTGAATAAGGCTCTGCTCTTATTCTCTGTTGCTGAGTATGGCAGAAGACCACAGCTGTATGTGCAGAAGACCACAGCTGTATGCACACACAGTGCTACACAAATTGCTGTGTAGCCACCGTGGGGCACAGAGTGGCATCTTGTGAAGTGCCACTTCTTAGGTTGCAACTTGAAGGCAGCTGTAACCTGCAGCTGGAGCCAGAAAAAGCAGTTGGTTCTCACAGCAGATATTTCCATGCTCTCTTTCTTCTTAGAAAAATGTACAACAGTAGATACAGTGTGAAAAAAACAACTCTGCTTGCTTGGACCAACAGCTTCCCATTTGTCAGAGTTTGCTGGGAGAACTACAGGAATTCAGGAAACACCCCATGATTGGCAACATGGCATTATCTGTACCCACAGCTTGACATTCACCTTCTTGTCACAGTCAGAAGCTCAGAGAAGTTGGGCTAGAAAAAGTTGTTGATAAATGGTCTTCCTCTGAAGTCCTAAGCAGACAGAGTGTTCCTGAGTGAAAACCATAAAGAAAGCCCTTTTTCCACTGCTAAGCTGACAGTCAAGCATGCTGAGAGTCAAGCCTTTTGTGGGTGATTCATGGCTCTGGGGTCACACAGGTTGGAGCTTCTCATCTGAAGGGGATTAGGTGTTTCCAAAGAAACCTTCAGTGCCTTCAGCATATCCTTGAAGTTTTTGGAGCCTCAGACTTGCTTAAGACCGCCCTCATTACTCTGTCTCATCACATGAGAAGTCCATCACAGCTTTGGCAGAAGGTATGGAGGGTGTGTGGTGTGGGGCACATGAAAGGGAATCCTTTGAAGGGTGCTAGTTCCTTCCAATAAATCCAAATACATCTGGGTGCAGGGGAAGCCAGGACAGCTCCTGGGAGTCTCCTTGGTGTCCAGATAATATGTTCATCCATCTGATAGTCTGTCAATGGAGCCTGCTCCCCACCTGGAGCTCTCTGTGTGCCCCATGCTCTGCTGCACAACTGCACCTTCCACCCTGCTCACTGCAAACTAGCACAAATGTCTGTTTGAGTGGGGAGGACTGGCTGCAAGGCACATCCATGTGATGACAACCCAGGGAAAGACAAACCTCCTGTGGATAACACACACAAGGCTGGCTGCTTCAGTGATGAGAACAGGCTCTCATGAGACTGCTGGGAACAGGGCTGGAGCAGGCTCCATTGGCCCTTGTTTGCCTCCTTCCAAACTCTCTCCTTCTGCTCCTCTCTCCTTTCCAACATCAAACACTTCTCTCCTAGCAAGGTGTTTTCTGATGCCTTGCATTAAGTTCACAGTGTAAAATTAGAATGTACTGGGGCGCTACAGGATGCTGAGGTTGTTAAAGCTGTGTGCGCATGCACATGTGTGTGTACGTGTGTGTTTAATGCAGGGCTTTACAAAACTATCAAGCACTCTTTAAAGTACCATAAAATTTAATGCTCAGTAGGGAAGCCTAAACAAATGAAGCTGCACTATAAAATGTTTAGTGTTTCTATCGCTCTCACTTTGAACATGAAGACTTACTGCAAATCACAAGAGGGATTTCTCTGTCATTTTCTTTTTCTTATCCTTTCTCCCTTTGCCTTATTTTCTTCTGGATTTCCTATTCCCTGAGAATTTACCATGGATTTTGTACAGGAATATCTCCAATGCCCTGTATGCTTGATTCCAAAGATGTGGCTCTCTGCCACTGAAGGGAGCTGCCTGTTCTCTGATTGTTCCTTGGCAAATATATAATTGAGACTAAAAGAAAAAAGCACTGCTCTTTCATTTACCCCAAAAGCCACTACATTTAATTATCTTACCACGTACATTGGCTGCCAAAAGTGCCTTGTGCAACTCTTATCCTTGGCCCACTGAGATTTTGTCTGCTTTTGTTGTGACTTCAAACACAGATCTCAAAGTGCAATCAGTAGAGAGCTGAAGTGTGCCCTGAGGTCTCCTGAGGCGTAGGTGATGGGCATGTTTTGCACAGTGAAGACATCCAAGTGGCATATTCTTGTTATTCTCAATGAACTCAACCACTGCATGATTCCCACCTGAGCTGCACATCTCTCAAACCCTCTCTCTGAAGTAAGGCAGGGCATGAGCAGGTGGGGTGTCCTTCTTGCTGCTGTGGGAGCATATCTCAGCTAACCCTCATGGAGCAACATAGCCAGCTACTGGTGAATAAGATTAGGCACTAAATTGGTAATTCCAGAGGCAGTGGGCATTAGATATAACCTCCTGTACCCCAGTTGAACAGTACCAGATTATTCCCATCCTCACGGTCCTCACCTGTAGCCCAATGGTGACAATATTTGCTGCCTTCTGTCATAAAACTTTCAGCTCACTGGTTATGGTTTGTGACATTTGGCTTCTCAGGAATGCCAGGATGAGTTTGGAAGGGAAAAGCAGGACAGGCTTCTAGTTGGCATGGCTGTGTTTCCACCAACAGGCAATGGAAACATGAATAAAAGGCAGTAAAGACTGTGAGGTGTTGTCTCCACCTCTTCTGGACTATGCCACAATATTATGTAAATGTATGGTTTCAATTCTGTCCATACTATGATCCCCCTGGAGAGAAGATGTAGCCAGTTGCCTTTGTTCAAATAATTTTTCCATGTGAAAGGCTTCAGATTGCCCAGGAAATTGAATGGCTTCTCTCTTTGTAGACCTGAAAGAAGCCATAGCTCATGGTCTTTCCTATTAATTCAACCTTCTCCCTCTCATCAAGGGAACATTGTAAGGTCACAGCCTTTTGTCCTGACTGGAACCCAGGAAAGTAGGGATTAAATCTTGGGCATACTCTAACACTCCTGAATTTGGACACAAGTGGAAAAAACTCTTCTGTTTTCTAGTTTACCTTCCATCTGCCCTGGGGCCTGAACTTAGCTGCAGGTTTCAGCATGAGAAGAGGCATGAAGTTCCAATGTGCACATCTGGAATTAAGAGCTGAAAATTGGGCTCGGTGCTGATAACGCTTTATTGACAGGAGATGAAAGTCTTGATTCCAATAACTTTCTGAGCTCCAGTTCCCACTGCTTTACGAGGTGTTACACACTTTGGTACCTTTGAGAGAGAGTTTGCTTCCCCTCCTTCTCTCCCACATCTTTATTGCTTCTGTTCCACAGACTCGAGTCATTAAAGTCTGAAACGCTTCAGCCCAAGAGGGTATGGAAACCTCCTTTTCCTGAGCCACAGAGAGGAAATGTCAGCAACCAGCTTATCTGAGAGGGATGGGCATGACAGACCCTGAGGCCAGGGGGCTCCCAGGCTCCCAGCATCAGTCAGGGGCACAGCTCAGCACTAAAGGCTCAGATCAAACAGCACTTGCAAAGAGGGCAGGCACCTACAGTCCATACTCAGTTCATTCTTCCTTCCTCTGCCTGATGCATGGCAACAGCACAGGAACTCCCACGCTGTCCAAAGAGGGCTCACAGAGTGTGTGTGTGTGTGTGTGTGCCTATTGGGGCGCAGGGTGGTGTCAATACAAAAGCAGAGGAAGGAAAGATAAACCAAACACTGCAGGTCAATTGCTGTGACTGCCATTCCCACTGCCACATGTTCCTACACCAGCAGCACAGGGCACAAGGCAGGACTTATAACTGGGGCCTTATCCAGCATCAAGAAGCAAATTGACCTCAGAAGGCTTCAAGTCAGAGGGATGCCAACCACCTCCATCAAACCTGTCTTATAAAGCCCAAGTCATCTACATCCACTGGACTTTGGAAAACCAAGACAGTACCTGTGTTCTTGTTTCCCTTTGAGCTGACACTAGGTACCATTCCTCTCCATGCCCTAGTCATGCATTGAGAGGCTTCCTCCTGCCTGTCTTGGGCTACCTGGTCATTTACGACTCACTCCTACTGCCGGAAACAAGATCTAATAAGAGTCAGCTGCTCTAAGGGACCCCAGACCCTAAATCAGTTCTGCATTAGCAGCAAAGGCTCCATGAAGGAAAAGTCAAAGGCTGCAGGCCATTATAATTACAACTGTCAAAATATAACATTGCTCAGATTGGGAAATATTTTATAAAGGGTTTTTTTTGTGTGTGTGCAGAAAATCTCTGCTTGCCTACAGAAAGGCTTCTGTGTTGATATTTTTTCTTCCTTATATTAATTTATTTTCTAACAAATAGTAGCTCTTCTTAAACTTCTTACCTGTTCATTTCTGGACAGTTTCAAATTTTCTGTAGAAAGGAAAATGTCTGAACAAATGAAGTTTGGGGTTTTCAGCCAAAAATAAGCCTTTTTCCTAAAGTAAAATTGCAATAGCAACTTTAGTGAGCTATCAAAAGTCACTCTTCACATTTTAGAATCAATGCTTTCAGTTACTCATCATCGAAGCTTGCTGTAAGGCCATCATGGAATCTCTGCCATTCCCACTGCCACAAGGGATATCCCATCTGCAGAGCTGGGTGAGGACATGAAGAACTCTCACTGCAGCTCCCATTAGGTAAGGCAATGACATATACATAAACCAGAAAAAGATAAATATTTTCAATGCTAAAAACAATTCAGATGAAATTTTTGCATTTTTAATGTTAAAAACACCCCAAGCTTTCAGCTCAGCTGCAACTGCAGCTCTGTGATGGCACTAAGGCTCCTGTATCTACTGCAGGCAGTCTATTCCCCCTGCAAGAAGCTGCTGCAGTATTTATCACAATACTGGGGTTATAACTAGTGTTAACTAACAGTTGTCCCTAAGGGTGGGTAAATTGTGATCCAGAAACCTTGTTCATTTGTTGTCTCTTGCTCATCTCCTGTATCTGATTGTGACTCTGCATTGAGTTAAACTGTGTAGGAGGGAATTGTCACTGAAGCCACAAGGTTGTTCTAGGCTTCCTCTTTACTGCTGAGCCTCTTGTCCTGTATGATACCCATCCATCACCCTTCATAGACCAGCGTTTCTGAAGCCCACAGGAAAGAAGGCATTTTAAAGTGGCAGCTTTCCTGGCTGGATTCAGAAATGAGAACCCTTCAGCAGTTTACTGGGATGCTGCTTATCTGCAGGCCTCCCCTATCTGACTGGAATATCCATTTTGTCTTTGGTGATTTCTTCTCCCTGTAGAAGAAAGGAAGAATTAAGCCTTCAGCAAGCTAACATTTTTCTCCAAGTCTTGCTGACAGCCAAGGCCCCTCAATAGCTGCAGGCTGCTCATATATATTCTCATGAGGTCAAGTCCAGCAGTGCAAGACTGTGACAAAAACCTTCTTAGGAAGGTTTCCCCTTCTTAGAAGGTACAAGGTTTCTTTGCAGTTAACACTGTCCTGATGCATTCAGGCAGTAGATGTCAGGTCTTTGCTTCTCCTAATGCTTTCTGAAAGAGTTGGGTGCCTTTAGTTTTACATCAAATATCAAAGAACAGCTCAAAATCTGGAAAGGTCTTGAGTGCTCTCTTGAATAAAATCCCCAGACAGCCTGAGAGTGGAATCCTTTCCTTGCCTTCACAGATTTTATTTTATGTTTATAGGAAGCCTTTTGCTCTTTGCTGGACCTGAATTGTCTCTGGTCTGTCAGCCACATGGTGCAGATGTCGGCATCTCCTTCCCTGCCAGCATTCTCCCAGTCATTATTCCCAAAACCTGATCTCCTTGTCTGAGCCTCCATGTGTTAAGGAACCCTTTGGGACTACATGATTATTTCCTTCTGCCTGTTGTGTATCCCCTGACGGCTATTCTGGTGAAAGCCAAGCTTTGACCACAGTCTTAGAACCAGTTCATCTTGAAGGGAGAAGTGCAATTTACTTGGAGTTGCAGTCCTTTTCACTAAACAGATCTTGTCACCAGCCTCAAAAAAAAGCCCAACCAAAAAAAAAAAACAAAGAAAAAAACAAAAACAAAACAACAAAAAACACCCAAAAACACAAACACAAACCACTAAACTAAAAAGCCCAAACAACCAGCAAAAAACAAGAGAAAGGCGGTAACTTTTGATTTTCTTTACATCATGGAAAGTGCATCTATTTACTTTCTGTTCAAAATTACTTTTAAATTTGAATAAGGAAAAAAACAATGAGGACAAACCCACAGAACTAAAGCGTGTGTAAGCCAGTAAAGTATGTGTATGTACTAAACTGGGGTCCCCTGACTGAGTCCCCTGGCTTCCCACCAGGTAAGTCACCTACAGACCCTGCTATGAATTGTCATGTCCTCTATCTCCTGAGAAGAGAAGCCTGAGGGAACATAGGACAAGGGCCTAAACAATAATGGTTGGCCTGGGTTAGTCTCCAAATCTTCTATTTCTAGAATGAAAGAGACTTAGAAAAAAAAGCTAGTGACAGGATCAAAACACCAAGAGGTATTTCTTCATCCAGCCTAGAGTTAAACCATGGAATTCTTTGTCACAGGATGTTTGGATATAAGTAATGTACTTACTAGAGGCTAAATTAAAGGGGAAAAATAATTTAGAGCTGTTAAACACAAGGATATTAAATTGCTGGAAGTCTGGAAATATGTGCTTGAAATCTGCCTTGTTTGTCCTTTCCTAAGCATACATTATGCATGTCTCAGAGGGGCCAGAATAGGTGAACCTTTGGTCAGCTGCTGTGCTGAAGGACCACACGGTCCTTTGCACGTTTAGATGATTTGCATTTCAGCCCATATTGCTCCTTTAGAGGGCCTTACTATTATCCTTAAAGCTTATTGCTTTTTCCTTCTCTTGCCAGTCCTGGCTTTCCACTGGCTAATGAGGGAGCAGCAGATACCTGTGTGTCTGCCCTGATGGCCAACAGGAGATGTTAAGCCTTCCCCTCCCAAATCCTCTGAGGTGAAAGCGAGGGGTACAAAGTCGAGCGTGCTGCGCCTCTGCCGCAGCTGTCTGCGATCTCCTGCTCCCCTCTGACAGATGGGAAATACCCTCGAGCAAAATTGAGAGGAGCCCTGTTTATTTTGGGACTGCAGATTACTGTCAAACATGAAGAGAGACAATTATTTCCATTGTGGAAAATGTGGTATTAGTGAATGAGCAGTCCCCTCCACCTCGCCTTTGTGTTTTGCCTTTCTCTAAGGAAGGTTTCCTTTCTTTTCGCAGCACAGGCTTGAATTAAGTGGGCAGAAAAGAATTTAAATACAAATATTTGTAAACTAAGTGGTTTTCCCGAACAAAGTAGATCCAGATGACAGTCTGCTGGCTGTAGCATCTTGGTGCCTGTCATACCATTGCCCCTTTTTTTGGCAGCTGGGTACCAGAGAAGGCATCCCAAGGGGCACAGCCAGCAGCACCCACTGCTGGGGACAGCAGTGGGAGAGCACACTTGGAGTGTGCCCAGTGGCAGGGTGGGGGAGACAGGGCATTTTGGGCTGCTGTCAGTCTTATACAAGTTGTATTCCAAGTGCCAAAATGCCAGGCTTGAAGGCCACGAGGACTGTGGTAAAGCTGATGACAGAGAGACTGAAGGTGCAGAAGATGCTACAAAGGTGTAGAAGAAGACCTTGCTGGTGTCTGATTGGTTTGTCAGGGGTCAAATAGACCCTGGCAGTAGTGCAGGAATATGAGGAGCAGTGTGGATGAGCAGCTTCTGAGGTAGCATGAGCTCTAGACAGCTCTCATAGTTCATCAGGTCATGAGAGCAGGGCAAGATTTTTCTTGCGTAATCTTTTCTTGCCAGAAAAAAAATTGTTTGCCATATCCTAAACCATCGGAGGGATTTGGTTACAGCTTAATTAGAATTTCCTCATGTCTCAGAAGGTCAAAACTGAGGTGAGTGTGCTCTCTTGAGAATGGCCAGCAGCTAAAGCCTTCTCTGGGACCATAGGTGATCCAGATCCAGACCCCTTGCTCAGAGTATGTCTAAGAAGTCCCCACCTTTATCCAAACCTTGATGCATGGATACTTGTGTTTGCATTGTTTTTCATGGAAAAGCTTCAAACAAGCTCTAATCCATCCTGAAGAGAACACAGAAGAAAAATATTGGAAGCACAGGATGAAAAATGCACCTTTTTCCCATAAGTATGAATTATTATCCCAAGATTGTACTTGCTAACATAATTTCTGCCTCATGTTGCTCAGCTCCCACAGCTCACCCCTGCAGTCATGGGATCTGACCAGTGTAGGTTGGCAGGGCAGTGCTGCACCCTTTGGCTGCTGCTGAGCTGCATGTGCCAAATGCCAGGAGAGTGCCAGGTTCAGCTCTGCTAGGTGTTATTTTTAATTCTTAATAGTGTCCTGAGGCCCTTTTTACTTTCCATTGCTTGTTTGGGGGGGTAACTGTACTGCCAAGCTCTGTTCACTTGTTCTGGCTTTTTCTGCAAAGGCCTGAAATGTCCTTTTTCTATTTGTTCTCCAAAATAAAGCATCTCTGAAAAAGGCACATACCAGATTTTCACCCTCCCTGTGTCTTAACCACAAATGTCTGACTCCTGACAGTTTCTCTACTATTAACTTGGTCTTTTTGCAGTGGCTGCTCACACTCTCTTGTCTGTCTGTACAGCAGTGACAGGACTTGCTGGGAAGGAAGGAAGACAAACTCCTGGTACAGAATACCTGCATGGAGCAGCTCTCCAGGTCACCAGGATGGCCATCCCCATCGACAGGGAGGCTGATCCTGGACCCTGTCCCCCAGTCTCTGTGAAATATATCCCACATTAAATCGCCCATCACATTACTGAAGGGGGCACTGATGTATTTGATTAGTAAGGAAGCTCTGAAGGAACCCATCTGTCTTAGCATTTGGACGGATATTTATCTCTTTCATGGGTTTCTTTTGTCCAAAGGAATCGTTTACTCTGATGTGAAATAATGCAAGATCTGGTCTCTTTGGGGATTTCAGCAGGAAGCTATCCTCCCTAAGCCTCATTTTAATCTCCTGTTGTCGTAAATCAGGAATAACCGCAAGAAAGTCAGTAAAATTAAGCTTGTGAAAACTGATGTACGAAACTCAGGGCCTCTGATCTCCAGCAGCAATGGAAATGAACTCAGTCCCTGAATCTCTTCTCCCTCTGGATGCAAATACTGCTGGTATTTCAAGACATTCAGATATGGCTCTGAACATTGTATATTTGAATACTGTGCCCAGGCTTTGGAAATAGGCTCCTCA
The DNA here is from genome assembly GCA_013400855.1 of Buphagus erythrorhynchus. Lineage (NCBI taxonomy): Eukaryota > Metazoa > Chordata > Aves > Passeriformes > Sturnidae > Buphagus > Buphagus erythrorhynchus. Next base: position 77,612 of record VZTT01054208.1, on the reverse strand, counting down.
CATGATTTTACTGACCAGATAGAAGGAAATATCAGAAATTCTAGGGAAAAAAATCTCCTTCTGGGGCAGGCTCAGGTTGGATCAATGCAAATAAGAAATTCTGGTTGTGTAGAAGGTCTTTCAAACCTACTCTTATCCCAACCAAGCTGCTTCCACACACTTCCTGATCACATCAATTGAAATGATGAGTATAGAACAGGTTGAAAAATGAAATCTAAAGAATATTCCTGTGATATCAGAGCAGCCTGTTTCTAAAACTTGTGTGACCACAGGAGCTCCAGGAAACAATTCTTTTTCTTTTGTTCTGCTCACCCAGCAGATAAAGTCAGGAAAAATATTTTTACGATTTCTTCTCATTCAAATGGCTAAAATCTAAGTTTGGTTCGTTTCCTGATTCAGATAAATGGAATGGATTCTGATTAAAAGCCTTGTTTAATTGGAACTGCAAAAATAAGAAAATATTTTAAGATTTTGCCATCCTGAAAATAGGAATTTAAGGATAGATTTTCAACAATCTGACTTGCAAGATGCCATTTTTAAATTCATTTCCCATCAACATTTTATTTGTGTCAGACAGTATAAATGGTCTGTTCACTTTCATAGTTTGGGGAGATGCTGAGATTTCAGACCATGCAGGAAATACCAATTAATGCCATTCCTTCTTGAAATTCTCATGCTTTCACATTAAGGTTTGGCATGAGACCAGGTTTAAGAGTGAAACACTGCCTGTCTGTCAAAGTTTTATGGTTCTTCCAGTGATGTCTGGGCACCTTATTGTTTTTGTTAAAGTTTGAGAGATATAGAGAAGTGACCTTTCTGCTTTCACAACTTGTATAAATAAAGAGGCAGACCTGGATGATGGTAAGGTAAAATTTCACTTTGTGAGAAATTTTGACGTTTAAAACTGAGATGTCATTCTGAGTGAATGTGAAAAGACAGTCTTCATGTATTTCCCTGGGCATAAAATGTTGAAACATTTCAATTTGTGGCTGTCAGTGCATCATCTGCTGCTGGTAAGGAACTGTTTTATAGCATCAAAACATGCAGCAGTATGTTAAACATGACACCTGGTATATCCAGGAATATTTCATATACTTGGCAAATGACAATGAAACTAGCCAAAGCATTGAACATAATTTTCAAAATAAAGCAAAGGATGGGGAGCCATGGGAGCAGTAATCACTGTGTTGAGTCTCAGCACGACCTCTCTGGTAACAGACAGGACAAGGACCCCTCTGCTGTGTCCTGAGTCCTGCTTGAAATGCCAAAACGTGATGGTAAAGTCTGGCTCTTCACAGGAGATCTTGCTGCTTACTGAGCATTAGTGTAACAATAACAGCCAAGCCTCGCTCCATCCCATGACACTGGGCACTGGCTCTTTGCAGCCTTTCTGAAAACCAGCTCCTTTTGCATAGTTTGCTGCTCTGGACAAGAGGGAAAGTCTCAAGTGCATTTCCTGATGGAGTCTAAAGATGCTGCAATGTTTAATTAATCCTAAAATACTATCTGAATATGGGTAAGTCCTACCAACTTTTTGTTCACAATTATATCTGTTTTGAAAAATTCCTATATTAAGAATGGGAAAGTGGCTGGTGACATGAATGTCTGGCAAGAGCATCTATTGATACCCTTCTTAAGGTTTTATAAATCACCTGGTTTGAAACCTTCCCTTTACATCCACTTAAAATACACAGGTAGAGCAGCAGTGTTTCCCAGCATGTGCCCACACTCCCCCTCCTGTGTCACTCAGGGGACTGAGGTGTAAGTCACCCACATCCCCTGAGCCCTCACTCTGTGGCCCTTCCCTGAGGAACAGGCTCTGCAGCTCTCCATCGAGCACTGCTGGGGACTGTCTCTTGTGATGGCTGTCACCAATTTGTTCCCTTCTAATTTCTTTACCCTCCCCCCTGCCCGATCATTGTACGGACATCAAGAGGCTGAGATAGACATGTTTGAATAAGACAAATGAACAAAGACATCCCCCCTGCATTTCCCACTCAATAAATTACAGATGGGACTGAACAACCCCCCCCCGGATCCAGTGTGTCATTATGTATCTGCCACTATTGCTTTCCAAGAGGAAGGATGAATATAGCTTTAAATGATTAGCTGCCTTATGTTCTACCATGTCTCAAAGCAACAGGGGGGTAACACAGGCAAATAACTACACAGCAAGGAAGTACATGAGGGCTGAGCATTCATTCTAACAACTGTAGTTTCTTTATAAAGAGCATTAAAGATGGTTTTAATGTACTGTATACGATGCAACAGATGCAGGATGCCTCTGGCAAAACTCCTCTGGTCCAAAGCTGACTGAAGACAGTTTGATGATTTGCAGGAAGCTACAGATCCCAGAAGGGAAATAGTACATACCTGTCAGCTGGTAATCAAAGCTCAAACTGGCCTTGGAAAATCTTAATTAGTACTGACATCAACACAATTCTGTGAGCTTGGGAACAGCCAGAATTTGGTGCCTTTGCCCTGTTCGCTTCTACCCCATTCTCAGTGTGAATCTGGGGGCCAGCTCACTCTGGTGTGTGCACATGCCTCTGACACCACCTGGTGCAGTATCCCTGTCTCCAGGCTGAGCAGGAGTGTTGGCTTCTGTCTATTCCTGCTACCAAAGGTGACTGTAGTGACTTCAATGTGGCAATGACATTGATAAATGCAGGGCAAGAGCATGCTCAAGGGATAACAAAACATATCCTAGCAAGCCCAAGAAGGACATGGAATGTAAAGCAAGAGGTTACAGTCTGTCATCTCCCAGAAATACAATGATGCTTCAACCTCAGAGGGTTTATATCAATTAGGAATGGATTTAGACTGAGTCTTCAAATCCAAACTATGACATGGATCTCCTGTCCCTTTTCTTTCTGTAGTGAGATCTGCAAACACCCCTTTCCTTTATAAGGACTTCAGAATTCAAACTTCTCTTACATATTGTGATGACTGTGATGATTGCCTTCATAAACAAATTCCCTTATTTGATTTAATCTCCCAGTAGACATTCCATCTATAACTTGTCTTGTCTTCTTTCGCTCCCTGCTATGCCAATTTCTCCATATGATCTGGGTACTTAAGCCTTCCCAAGCTCCCATAACATATTCACCAGAGATAAATTTTGCATGGAAGCACAGAGATAGAGCAGGCACTGCAGGGGGAAAACGAGAGTTTCACTTCATGTTGCTCAGAGGGAGCTGTGAACAGAGGAAGTATCTCTCTGGGATTGAGACGAGCCCATGTCTTGCACACTCTCTTCCTGATTTGGATCCAAAGCTGGATTTCCTCACAGATCTGCAGCTATGTCAGTGGGATGCTCAGAACTTTAAAGAAAACTATAATGTCCATCTGTGGGTCCAGCTTCAAGGTTTCCTTAAGTCTTGGGAGAAGATGAAAGTATTCCTACCTCCAGTTTTCTCTATACAGCATGCTCTCCATACTCCCAGCCTCTTTTAAGACTGAAGGCAGCAAAAACTTAACTGTGAAGACTCCAGCAGTACCAGAAGGAAGGGAAAGGAAAGATTTTCTGCTTGCTTTGTTAGAACTAGAAGAACAAGCACGCTTCTGCAGACAGTTTGGAAACAGTGAGGGATCCTGCTAACACCCTCTCATCTGTGAGGGGCAGACCTTCACACACATTTCAAGCTGATGCACTGTGACACAGTGCCATTTCTGAATATAGCTGGACATGTCTGAGCTGTGCCAGCACTGGTGGGTCTTTCAAGTGCACTTAGTAGAGCCCTGTGGGGCTCCAAAACTGGACTGGGTGTGGTTGGTTGATCAGAACTTGATTTCTCGACACAATCAATGGGATGCTCAGGGGATGGAGAGTGAAGAAGAGAATTGTACTTGATGCAACTGGAGTTTTTCCAAATCCACTACTATGTGAAGACTGAATTTTGACCTATTTTTAGACATTTCCCAAAAAAATCCCAAAAACAACTAAAAAAAATAAAATAATAAAAAAAACGTTAGAAAGTCGAGCCTCCCTTGAAAGAAGAGACAACCAGAATTTATTTTTGTTTCAGAGAGGTAAGTAAATGGAGTGAACTCAGTGGTCATCTGGCTAGGAGTGACCAAAATTCCGCAAGCCCCATATGGGGCATATGAAAATGTCCATTTGTCTGGAAACCATAACAGCCCGGCTAGTGCCAGGGGGGACAAATATCCAAGAGCAGTTTCCAGACAGGAGATGACATTGTCCCCAGGGCTCCCATTGTTCCACAAATACGGCAGCTGGTCTGCTCTGGGAGCAACATGGGATCCAGGACAATGCAGTGGGGTTTGTCCCAGCATCCCATGCTGGTTTGCATCCTCCTGCCCCTGCAGTTTGGACTCCCCAGCAGCCCTCCTGTCAGCACTGCAGCACTGTCAGTCGCAGGACACAGCCACACATGTTAATGGCTCTAAGCACAAGGGTGGGTTACACACACAGTAGCCTGGGAACCTCTACCACAGAGGTCTTTCCATTTGCAAGGAAGCAGACCCAACCAGCCTGGAAATCACAACCATCAGATGTCATCCCTGAAGCTGCCAAGGGTATGGACAGTCTTGGAGCAACTTTTCCCCTCTCTGTTTGAACCTAAAACTAATGGCGAAGCATTTTTTACTGAATTCTCCCAAACTCACTAATGGCCAGGACTGGGTTCAGGGCTGACTCTGCCAGTGATTCATGATGCATTTACTGGTACTCCATGGAGGATGTGCCGGTCACTTCCTTGGCCAGATCTCTTCATTCTTTCTGCATACCAGCTTGCATGCAGAAGCATCCATAAAGACAGTAAATTTTCCTCATGTTGCCAGTTGAATGACTTCAGGATGGCCTGAGGAGAGTGGAGAGAAGGAAGACAGTCCATGCACTGAAGAAGCACAGTAGGGAATGGAAAGAAGTATGAGGTATTGAGATATGATGTAAATGAGGGAACTGCTTGTAAACTCCTAAATTAGACCAATCATTCTAAATTTATACGAATGCAAAAAAATAGTTGCATCCGTTGCTGTCTTTTGCCAGCTTGTAAGCTTGCCAGTGCAATTTTTAGACTAGTGGGAGGAAGCTACATATATACTCACTTTTTGCCTCTTCCCTTTCAATTGGTGTCAAGTTTCAGACAAAAATACCTTTTGGTAGTGGAGGTTCATTTCCTACATCTATGGGGTGTGTGCAAATCAGCTCAACAAACACTCTCATGCTTGATCAAAAGGACTTGATCACAGGCAGTTCTTCATCTAAAGGACACTTAGGCATGCATGGCCCTGCTGCCCATGGCTGTCCAGCCTCTGACAGGCCATGAAGGCAGCAGTAGTTAGCAGGCCATGTAATTTCCCCCCTCCAGTCCACAGGGGCAGCCCAGGTGTCTCCTGGCATGACGAAGGCTGGCGTACACCTCACAGTGCTGTGCCTTCTTCTGCCTAGGCAAGCACGGGCACTCCGGACTGCATGTGCTCTGCCTACACCCAAAGCCACACGCTTCTGCTTCCCCTCCTTGCCATTGGGGCATCCCTCACAGGACAGCCTTCCAATAACTAGGGACTGCAGAAAGAGTATTTAAGTCTTTAGAGTTCAAGATGTGGGAGTGCTGACTGATCAGGCATGAAGGGGTGTAAGAACAGAGAAAATGTCACTGAAATAACAAACCAGCACACACGGGCTATGCGCATGCTCGTTCCTGAAATGACAATTCTCCATTTTCTCAAAGATCCTCAACTTCCTACAACTCCTGCTCTTTACCAGAGAAAACCTGGCTGGCTCCCACTGCATTGGTGCTGTTGGGACTCTCTCCTGCAGGAACACCCACAGCGTGTGCCATGGCTGCACCAGCCCCACGCCCTCAGAATGGGGCACTGCAGCTGCTGCCTTGTGCAAGGGCTCGAGCAGGGTCTGCGTTAACATCTGGGAGTTTTTACTCACTCTGCAGGCACTCCTCAAAGAGGTTAACACCTAGATGAAATCAGAAATTTCTGCTGGTCCAAGCACTCAAATTTTGTTTGATAATCTATAAATCCATACAATTTGACAAAGGCAGTAAAAGTTTTTGTCTCCAATCTGATTTCTAGCATACAGATACTGTCATGGCAGCACTGATACCCACAATAAGACTTGCAGGTTATCTAGAAACATGCAAGTGAAGCAGCCAAAAGGAGCAGCATCTGAATTCAAGGTATCTATTCGTGCTCTAGAACCTCTTTCAGAAAACTTCCCCCCTTGCCACAGAAATGCCCAGTAGTGTGGGATAGTCCACACATGAGTGTGGAATTGAGGAAAGACAAACCTTTAGAGAGAGGAAGTGCTGAAAAGAGCTCTCATCTCCCTGCTCTGGTAAAAATTGGCACAACCCTACAGTCATCAGAGCTGGCCATGAAGGATCACATGCCCATGCTCTGACTGAGCATAGCAAAGAGAAGAAAATTATTTTACTGTTGAGAGGCACAAATTTTGCTGCCTGCACCCATCTGAGGAGAAATGTCCTTTTTAGACAGCTATTAAAAACCACAATGTTGTTTAGCCTGTAGCAAATCAGAGCATTATCTCACTCTCCTCTGGAAGCAATAAAAGGAACTTTAAACCAGCAACATCTTCATGGCTAATCCATTAATGTCCTATTTCCCTCCCCTTAAACCCAGCTTCTTACCTATGGCTTTACCTCTATTCACCTGCAGTCTGCAAGACTACAGGGTGAAAGATCCCCAGCCAGAGCCCTGTTCACCAGGCAAAGGTCACCCTTCTGGGGAATGGCTCATGCCAGGTTCCAGGGCATGGCCCAGCCAAGTGCTGGACATAAAATGCCAAGGATGGATTCTCTTGACTGGCTTTAGACTCCTGCAATGTTGATATTTAGGCTGGCATTGGCTGGCTGTCCTCCCTAAGGTGTCCCTAACTGGAGAGAAACAGATGTTTCCAGGGTGTAATGCATCTCATACAGAGACAGAACTGCTAAATCAGTGAAGTAGATTGTGCTTCCTTTCCCCTGCTGATTGCAAGAAAACAGTTCCTACAGTCTACAATGTGATCAGCTTGGAAAAGCACTGGGGCACTGCTGAAACTGCTGAAGAGGGATGACAATATGTCTTGGCACTTCCAGAGTACAAGATTTTATTCCTTTCCTGGTCTGTTGCTAGTCCTACAAACCCATAGATTTTCTTGTCCACAAGCAATCCTGACTAGTAGCTGAGTACGAAATTATTTGAGGAGAAATAAGGAACTAATGTGTCCCTTCAGCTTCCAGGTGGCCATAGGCCAGAACTTGACAATCAGACAAAGAGAACAGAAGTCCTAATCTTCATCCAAAGCTGAGTCCAGAGCAGTTCAGGCACATCTTTGGTTTTTAGCAGCAGCCTTCAGAAATTTATCCATATGATTACTCATCCAAACTCACCCACCTGCCCAGATACATTCTTTAGGAGGCTGTCTTGAGTTTTCTGAGCACATCAAAAAACAATCCAAAACGTGATGTGTTCAGCTGTCCGTATCATTTTGAACATGTGGAACAAGATGGATACTTCTGGGCAACTCATCCACTCCAAATTCCTGTTCCACATGCCGAAGTCCCTAACTCCTCATCAGCTACTTCTCACATGCATTGGCAGCCATTGCAGTATCCCCCTGGAGTGGGAGATAGGGTGATTTCTACAGGTCCTAAAACAGTATAAACTCTCAAGCATTGCCATGAGTTGGCTTCTTGCAACCTCTACAGCTCAACCATTTTTGTGCCCTGTGTACTGAGTAAAAGAGGATTAAAGGTTAATTACTAGGCTAATAAAGTAATAATGGATTTTTTGTTTCCTCTGAGGTTGCAAAATGCTTTCTGTTTCCCTGGTTACTCCACTGTCCCAATAGGAAGAGCAGAGTGTAAAAGTCTCGCTCTGAAACAAGGGAACTAGTGCAAGTTTTGTTTCCCACTGTGTTCTCATTTCCATCCTCCAAGTCCTCATTGGAGCCATAAAGAAGCCAGAAGGAAGATCCAAGAAGATCTCAGATGTGTTCAAAAGCCCCATCCAGCTGACAGTGTGAGCAAAGTGCAGAGCACAAGGAAGCCTTCCACACAGTCATGACCCTTAAGGACTACTGTGCTGATCAGAGTCATGCTAAAACCAAAATTGCCCCGTTTTCTAGGGTTTTCATCAGAAAATAATTACTTGTGTGCCAAAGTCTCCTTTTCACATACATTTGGTATGGGATGAGAGTAGGGTGACCCTTTTTGACTTTGGAGTCATATTTCCACTCTGGCTTCTCCCTGAGCTGTGCTGCCACACTGTACCCAACAGCTCTCCTGTCCCACACTGGAATTCGAGGAGATTCTGTCTCCCCACTTGGTGAATTCAACTCTCCGGCATTGGTGCTTCTGCTTTGTGATTTCTGGTGCTCATGTCACCAGAATCCACTTTCTGTCAGTGCATGAGCAGATTTATTCAGGGACTCTGTGGGACTGGTCTCCCAGCCTGCCCTCTGCTCCACAGGCACCACCCAAATGTGTTGAGGCACATGACACATGGCTACAGACTCTTTTCCCCATGCCAGGCACCTCTCCAGTTCACAACACAACTGGGCCCAGCCCTGGATATTCTCTAAATTCTGCTGATCTGCCAGCATTCCTGCAAGCAAATGTGTTTGCTGAAGTACTTGTGAAACGCCAGCATGAGAGGATGTGGACAAAGCCACACAGAACTCACTTGTGTTCGCAGGCAGCACTTGAGCTTCCTGAGCCCTCGCTGCCACCCTCACCCTTGGGGGTCTCATTGCCCAAAGGGGTGAGGGTCACCTGTGGCAGGTGTGGGCTGCAAGCAGAGCAGAGGGAGCTGTGTCCAGCAGGCTTGGGCAGGTGTGGGGAGCCAGGATCCCCCGCAGTGGCAGAGGGGAGCAGAGCCACCCCTCTCTCGGGATGGAGTTCACACCAAAAATTCTCCTCGTTTCACCACAGTTGCTCAGCAGCACAGAGGAAGGTGCCACGCCCAATTTGAAATGCCAGCTTCGTTTTAGGGATCATCAGCATTTTCCTTCAGTTCCATCATGATCATTACTCCAATTACTGTTTATTACTGTAAATAGTAATAATGGTAAACCCCTATTCCCTGGTCCTCAGTTTCCCCCTTTAGGACATTCACTTTTCATATCTGCCAGCCACTGGATGCTGATGTGCTGACAGGGTCAACAACATCCACAAAGTGCTGTAACTGTAATTGCAGTACACAAGCTTTGAAAGGACACAAACTCACCTCTCTATATAGCCCTGTGGAGTTGGGATTAGGTTTCCCTGCAGATGATCCCTCTGCAGTATGGCAGCCAGCCCCCAGTGCAACCTCCTGAAGGCAGTGACCTCTCCAACCCCACTGAAGCTTAGCTGTGCTATGCCAGGGAGACAGCTTCCCCTGGGAGCCCATTAGGATAGCCAAGCCTTCAGGGACCAGTGCAGCTATTTCTTCATCTCCTCTGTTCATGTCCCATTCCTGCACTGTGGGGCCTTTTGGGATGTTTATTCCACAACAAACCTGTCAAGGGAGGGGATGCTGTTCAAGCCCTCCCTAAAATGAGGACCTCCCAAACAAGCAATCTTGGAAGTTCAATGAGTATGAGAATCTCTTTCAGTTCCCTGCCCTCTTGTGCTGTTTCCTCATTTGTTTTCTTCTTTTCTGTGTTTTGATACCTCAGGAATAGTGGGATCCAGCCCAGTTGGGAAACAGTATTACCAGAATATGAGTAATTTTTTCTGAGAAGATCATGAGTTATTTCCAGTCCAAGAAGGGGCTGGAAGTATCTGGTATCTTCAAATGCCTGTAAAGCTTTTCTCCTGAAAACTGAGCTTCACACTGGGTGCTCAGGAGGGCCATTGTCCAGGGATCTGGAGAAAGCCCTGATGGCCAAATGCAAAGGGGACTACCATGTGGTAGTGCTGAGGTTACCCTGTGTAGAATTACCCTGGTGAAGGTCTCTGCTCACCCCAACTCCTGAGCTAGCACACAGCTCTTGGATACCACCATGGCTTTGCAGTGGCTCTTGGGTCCATGCTTCTTCTGGTAGCCACCCCCCCTTCTCCCACTCCTCCATTCAGGCACTGCTCTTGGGATTATGTTTTTTCTCCCCTCTGACAAAGCACATACAGATGGTGTGTTGTCTGCCACAATCAAGGGGCTCAGGTGAGTAATGGAGAATGGCAGAACTTGGCATGTACTTGTTTGCCTTAGTGCAATTTTCCCATAATTGCACTTCCTAGCTTTTCAGCATCTGCGAAAGATCAGCTTGTGACACAGCAAAATTGGCCTTGCATTTTTCTGGAGTTTGCATCAGGTTGGAAATCAGGCATCCTTCATTTGGCTTAAATCATTTTGGAAGGGTGGGGAGAGAACCACCCCATTTTTGTGCATAGTCTGTGCTGCCTGGACTTTAAAGCCCAGGAGGAAAAGCGTGGCCTGTCAGACATACTTAGCTCAAACCTCTGGTGTTGCTTTTTTGTTTTATTTTAGAAAGGTGTTGATGAAACTGGCACAAGTTATTTAGTTTTCCCAGGTCTTAAGGTAAATGCACAGAAGACTGATCAAGGAGCAATATAAAGCCAAAACTTGGACTCAAAATAGTTCAGAGATCCAAAGAACAGGCAGAGCTTGTGCAGACAGACAGCTTTACTGTGCCAGAAAACTCTTTCTTACCTCTCCTGATAACCACCATTTCTTTCCTTTGGATGTACATAGTGGCCAATAATGCAATAGAGGAACAATGAAGAACAGAAATCATTTTAGGACTGAAGTGACTGACCTCCCTTGTCACCTGGGAGAGGGAAAAACTAGACTATGGCACATAGAGGGACGAAGGATGACAAAGAGCAGTCCCTGCCTCATGGAGCCTGCAGTGGCAATGATTAGAAACAGAAGACAAACCTGGGAAGTTTGTGGGGAAATACCTTCTGCTGAGACAATCTTGGAGACAGCTTGAGATCATGCTCTGTTATTTATCAAGGGCTGCAGGTTTTTGCACTGGAACAAACATATATCCTGGTATCTTCCTCAGTATATTTCAGGTTTCTTCAAGCTACAGCATTAAATTGAGTCGCTGGAACACATTGTTATCCAAAACTAAACTTGTTTCTGAACAAATGGGAAAAAAAGGTTTACTCTTCTGGAAAACTCCAACTTTATTGATCCCATTGTACACATTCACAACTATAGTTCACAGCTGATAGTTCACACTATTCAGCTAGGCAGCATTGTATTTTTACAAAGGTTCTGAAAAATTTTGCTCGGTATCAGCATCCCTTTCTGGCCCCTGAGTATTCATGGGATTAGTTAAGGTTCGTTCTTGTTTTGATATAACTAAATCCCTTATTTTGTCAGTGAAGTTTTCCTAGTCAGACAAGCCACCTATTTCCCTTCTCTACTTTAATGAATTGATTATCATCCATTTATAATAAAATTTTAATTGATATCATCAGCTTAGTTTATGCTCAGATTAAAGCTTTGTCATAAAAAAGACAACAGCACCACTAAAGAAAGCTTTTTCTTTTTCTGTTGATTTTGCTTTTGGTCTCAACATGGATGAAAACAGGGCTGTATACAAACAACTTTAGTAGTGTTGGAAATCCAAACAAAACAATACCTGCCTGTGGCATGAGAACTGCATTACACTGCCAGGAGAGGAGTTCAGTTTCATGACCCAGCCAGATGAAAAGGAATAAAAAAAGCTTACAGAAAAATGCTGAAAGGAATGGAGGTTTGTTGCTGGTTTGTTCTGCTGGAATTTTTTAATGAGTTTGGTTAATTTCCAGTTTGGTCTTGTCTTGTTTTTCTTCTTTCATTAGAGACTGCAGCTAAATACACACCTATGAGTCATCTCTCAGTGCTTGCTCTGATGATCAGAATACTGAGATTGAGGTTTTGGCCTCAGATACAGACATATGTACACTCGAAAAAAAAAAGCTCAAGATTGCAGCTTGCTGTGGCTTTTACCACTGAAGTAAGAGCTAATCAAAAACTAAATACCGACTTAGCAAGAGGCGGCTCTTCTGTGTTCTGAATTACATCAAGTAATTGGAGCTACATGTCTTTCCATTTGAGTTATACTCCAGAGCTGCAAAGTGATACCCAAACCACTACTCCATCCAAATATTTTTCCCTTTCAATGGGTAGCAGGAAAAAAATCTTCACAGAGCTGACTGTGTTAATATTGAGCATCTGGGTATGCCTAAGGAATGATGCTGCAATCTCTTCTCAATCCTCCTCTTGCTGGAGAGCTGGGGAGTGAGTTAACTCTTTGTCTGTAGAGGATGACATAAAGTCCCTGTACACACTCTGGTGCAGAGCCCTTCTGCTGAGCTGTGCAGGCAGGCACAGTGCAGACACCAGCAGCAAAAGGTGAAAGAAGACAGTGCTGAAGTCTTCTCTCATGCTAGTCCAGTGGCAATACTGATTCAACAGCCAGCCACCATCAGTGGGTTTGGCCCTGTGCTAGATAAGTACAGCGATTTACTGACCCCAGGTGGCATCTGCTCGAATTCACTTACACTCAGAATGTACAGGATGGTGAAGTGCTGCTGCAACAGAAGCCAAAAGCATCAGCAGGCAAAAGGAAGAAAAGCTAAGAGAAGAAACTGAGTATTGGAGAGATTAGAAATTAAAGGGCCACTTGACACTTGTTACTGGCACAAACATCAAAATTATGTAATACAAGAAAACAACCACAACAGCAAGAGAAGAGGGGTTTTCACCTAGCAAGTTTGCTGTTGGAGCAGGGTGTGCCTGCAAGGGACAATATAGTCCTTTCCATGGAGCAGGAGACACTCTCAAAGGCACAGAGGTCTAGGGCTATGTGTTGAGTCCCAAAGAAAGTTAGTGGCAATGCTCCCATGGATTTCTAAGAGAACAGGATTTTACATCTTAAGTTAAGGAACAGAGTGAAAAGAGCTTTTCCAAAGATGGGCTGATCTTTTTCAAGAGATGCCAAATAATAAACGCAGAAGGGAACAAGCTGTGATGATGTGAAAGCACCCAGAGAGTGATGTGGGAACAGCTGCTGATTCAGCCTCAGCATCCTCTGCTGGGGCAAAAATGTTATCTTATCCTTATTTCTGAGCCATTGGGTCTTCCTCCCACAGAAAACAAAAAGTTTTCATGCCCATAGGGTCGGACGAAGCAGGTTAAATATGAACCATCTTGTCACTGCTGGTAATTATCATCTTTATAGTTAATAATTAATATATTATCTTTATAATCCAGGTAGTTCTGAGAACCAGAAAACTTGGTAGTTGCATCCTGCCCTGAAGCAATGCTCTCACATGCCCCATGTTGTAGATCATATGTTCTGCTGTCTGCTCTACAGCTAAAAACCAAGTCTAGGTTTCAGATAAAAGCCACAGACAATTATTCATTCCTAGAAGTAGCTGAAAATGTTTAAAGTTTTTTTCCATTAAAAAGGGGTGTCTCATTCATCTTGAAGGGTTTTTTTTGTTTGTTGTCTTCGGAGGTTTTGTTATTTTTTGTGAAAATAGTGTCATTTGTGAAATAGTGTCATTGCAGGCCTTCTTTCATAGAAACCTAATGATTAATTCTACTAATAACAGTCTATTATTTTGGGGTTTTATTTCAACAAAACTAAGAAATCACAAGGTATGGGCTTGGAGGGATATTGCACTTTTTCCTTTGGCAGTCAATTTTGCACATTTTTGGTTCTGAAAGCTGCCTTTGCATTTCCCTGAATAGAAAGAAGATGTGAAGGGAGGGAGGTGAAAAAAAAGAAGATTAAAAGGAAGGAATGAAAAACGAGAAAATTAAAAAGTGTGTATAAGCAGTGAAAAAGCCCACAAAACTTTCCAACCTTGCAGAACAAGCAGGACCTCAAAAATTACCTTTCTTTCCAATTGTTGGTTATTGGTTTTTTTTTTGGTTTTGTTTTTTTTTTTTTATGATGTTCCTTGTCTCAAGACCTTCTATAGAGCTCAGTTGTCTCAGAGAGAGGGAGAGAAGAACCCTGTGGGCCCCTGCTCCTCAGCAGCATCCAGGCTTGCATGCATTGAATAATGTGTCACCATAAGAGAGTGACAGATGGGTGGCTTCCCTTCCATCTCCCATGTCATGCTGAGTATTTATGTCAGCCCTGAGTATTTATACTGGATCCCAACCATATCAGCCCAAACACTGACACCGTGCTGGGCTGGGTCTTCCAGCAGGTCACACATTTAACAGTATGGTTACCAGAGATGCCCTGCTAGCACTGCTGGCTTGGCAAGATATCACAGAGGCTGCAGCCTTACAGTGATGGAGGGGAACTGCAGTGCAGTCTGCTGCACCTGGCAGGTTTTTGATTTGGGTTTGTATCTGCATGTCTGTTGTACTTGGTTAGAAGGAGAGGTGAGGAAGGGGAAGTGTTTGCATCTCACCCTGGGTCTGACAGAAAGGTTTTCAAATGGCCTGACTGAAAATCCCAGATCAAAATAGGCTTTAATTTTGGAGAGAATCTAGTCCAAGATCATTCCTATTTCTAGCTAAAATGGAATTCTTGCCCAATAGCCTCACAGTCTCATTGCAATTAAAACACTCTGTTTACTTTCAGATCCAGCTTGTAGTAATTTTTTCCTCTTGCAGTCAGCTGTGAGTTAGGAGAAGGTGAAGAGTATTATGTGGCTGCCACATCCTGCATGCTTTCCTATCTAGATATTGTAAATTATGTGTGCAATGAGCCCTGTTACTGTGCAGTAACAAGGAGGAAATCCCTGCAATGTAATTCGTAATGCATCATCTTCTGCAGGCCAATTTCACAGGCTGATATGGTTCTGCTTTACTCTCTGATTTGCTGTCAACAGCTCTTCTCCATATACATGCATAATATATTTTTTTATAAGCAGGATGTAATCACTTCAAATTACCCAGAAGATTCTCACCAAGCTGCTCCAGCTGAATGCCAGCGATCACTAGGACAAGGGGAAAGTGGGGTGCTGCTTCCATCTGATTGCTTCAAGCTCTCTCCATGGTCTCATTTACTCAATGCATTTAATCTATTTACTCCTCAGGCAAGCCCTTGCACCAGCCAAGAGTCACCTGGAAACAACCTGTCATAAAATCAGCTCTGAAAACTTTACAGCCACTCACTCTGATAGTTCACAAATTGACTTTCTCTCTTTTTCATAGGGCCAGTAAATGGAAAATTGGTCCCAGCAATCCACAGGGTAGAGCAAAGAGGTGCTTAGGAATACTGCCATATTCCAGAACTCAGCTCTCTACTGCTTAGTATGGATGGGGGTCTGCAAAGTTTCCATCCCCCTGGAACTGCAAAGATGAGCAGGAATGATTTTTCTCACACTCCTTGAGAGATGGTAGAGCTTCCAGCCTGCTCTTATCACTGCTGGGTACTCATTACTTTAGCCTTGGGAAGAGCAAACCACCAAGGGACTCCTGGGAACAGGCCATTTCCAAAGTGGAAGGATGTTGATTGCACCAGGCAGCTGACCTCTCTTATGTCTCCTTCTGAGAGCAGGAGAAATGAAATCTCTTCTACTCACATGCAGTTTCTGTACTTCTTTCTTGCTCAGGATTAGCAGAAAGCAAGCCTGAGGTTCTGCATGAGAGAAATAAGCCCCTAGAGAGAGGGCTGTGATGGTAGGTGGGAATCCTGAGGAACCCAAGCTGCCCCAGGGAATGCAGAGCTCAGGTTTTAGCTGCTTTCTGCAAAACACAAAACCAAAGGAAAAGTCCTGCGGGCCCTGAAGAACAGACCCCATCCTCTAGGGATGTGTAAGTAGGCTGGGAACAAATACATGAAAGGAAGTAATATCTACTGGAAGATGAGACCTTTCAGTCCTTGAAAGAAAAAAGACACAGAAGATGTCTCTGAAATATGAACAGACTGTAGGGCCTTAGAGCAAGCGAGGGACAGCAACGAAAGCAGAAGTCTGAGTTTGGGCAGGTCTGAAGCAGGCAAGTATACTGCTCAAATCCCCTCTCTTGGCCAGGAATACCCAGGAAACTGTCTATCCTGGGCATTTTCTATCCTTTCCCAGGCTGCATTTGTGTGATCTGATTCCTTGGCCACTGGAAATTTACTATAAATACGAGGTACTGAGCAGCCGTTGTACACTAATATCACCTCTCCACCCTTTCTAGCTGCCCAAGGCTGCAAATGATGTGAAAATTGCATACCCCAGTCCCAGGCTTTAGTAGCTATTCAGGGGTTTGGCCACATGTCATTTGTTATTCTTCACTTATGTATACATTCTTCTTATTTATTTTTTTGTAAACATTTGTGTATAATTATTCACTCCAGAGTTTCCAGTGATTTTCCCTGGCTTGCAGATGTGGCAAAATTTGTTCCCTGCATCCAGGAAAGAAGATTTTTTTTCGAACTTCTGCAAAATAGAATCCTGACAGATTTCAATCTGCTGCTTCCATGTCCATTCTTGCGACACTTAGCTACCCACGGCAGAGAGACAATTAGCTTTTTAAATATAAACCAGAAATGGTCCCAAGCCACAGATTTCACATCCAGATCCAAATTTGGGGCAGTTCAGATTCGGCCTGACATTTTAGGTTTGGGCCAGGGCCGGATTCTCCTTGTGAAGCAGTTTGACATTTCCAGTTCTGGGAAGTTCCTCTCCCTGGTGCAGGGCCACCCCCGGGCCTGGCCCTCTGCTGCCGAAAGCTCTCCTGCTGCTCTGCCTTGTTCAGAAGCCCCTGCCTGTCATTACTGCTGCTAATTCAATCCCTGCAGTGACAGGCACAAGCCTTCCATGATGCTGCTGTGGCATTTGGGTCCCTGTGAGGGACCTAGATGGATTGGGCTCTCTGCAGCTATGTGTTGCTCGCTGAGAAAAAAAAAGCAAATGATCAAATGGCAATAAATCTTGGGAATTCAGGTTAGATCTCTGGCCATCTGCCTACAGCTCAGACCCCACAGCTGCCCTTACATGCTGTGATAACCTTACATTCAGAAACCTTACACGGGCCACAGAAGCAGGGTCAACAACTCAGAGTCCTTTCTTCAGTCATTTTGTAATCAGTTCTTCAATAGAACTGGATCTTTTATAAGAGGGCTTAATTTGGCTTTTTCATTTATATTTTGTCCAAATATAACAAACAGGCACACTATCCCTAAAGTTTAAAAAGTAATTTACAGATAATTTTAGATGGATATCACAATCATCTTATATCTTGTCTCCTTTCTTCAAGAGTGAGGTGCTGCAAGAAGCTCACGTAAGCAGAATTCGCCAAGCTTATCAATGTAAGAAATCTCTTCAACACTGACATTAAATAATATCACAATGTGTTCAACTATATAATCTCAACAAAATGTGATTACTGTAACCTCTGAAGGCAAAAAACTGAAGCACAGAGAGATTAGGTGATGTGCTCAAAATCACACAGAACTCTTCATATTGAAGCTCAGAAAATAGTTGAGAGCTCCTCTCCTCAATCCTCTTGGTCTTTGTCCAGGAGATCATAGTTCCTTTGATATGCACACCATTCATGGGCACTGAAGTTGTATCAGGAGATCACAGAAGGATCCCTGCAAGTATTAAGCCTAATTTTAGCCCTGACATCAACTTTCAGAACATCCTTTTAAGAGAAAATGTCTGGCAGTAACAACACTGTGGCAAGCTTGATGGAATGGTGCTGGCTTTACAGCAGGCTCCAAATCAGCTCATAATGTCTGAAAGCATTCATTAAACAAGGCTCACAGATAAAATACACATATGACACAGTTCTTTATAAAAAGAGGCTTTTAGAGGCCAAATGATGCTGAGATGCCTCATGAGATTACTAAATAATCCAAAGGGAAGTGCTTGGAAGCCTGGTTCTTGGGACACAGAGAACCAGCCCGGAAAAATGTCATGGAGACAAAACTCTGGGGATGGATCAAGCCCTCCCCCAGGTCCTGGTTATGGATCAAAATGGTTTTTCCATCATATTTTCTTCCATCAAATATAGCCACTCCCCCAGCTCCAGTGCAAGGGGTGCCAGGGAGCAGGAGGAGAGGTGAAGTGGCACCTGTACTCAATTCCAGTTGTTTCACCAGTTCCTCACAGCCCACTTGCAAGCCAAGGTGACACAAATGAGTTAATTTCCATGGCACACTGAGGCTAATTGGAAACAGTTCTCAGACCCTGTAAAGCATTAAGCTGGGCTGCAAGTGATAATTGCTCACCTGCTGCATGGGCCTATAAGAGGCAGTGCATTAACTGGCACATGGTGTTTTATCACTTCCCTGGGACAGTGGGGGCTGGACCCTTCCCAGCACCCATTGCCCTGAAAGCAAGATACTGGATTAGGCCTGGGGTTTATGGGAACTCAGGCAGGGAGAGCTGGTAATAAGGGGCCAGATTCCAGCTTTCTTTATGTGCTCTCTTTTTTAACTCTAGAATGGCTGTGGTTTCTTCTTCTTTTCTTCATAGTCTGCCTTCTTCTTGAAGAGAGGTTTAGCACTGTGTTGCAAAATAGAAGCACAGATATTTGGAGGTATATAAAGGTCCCTAAGTATTACTCAAGGGTTTAGACCTCTCTATTGCAGTGATTTGACTGCAGAAGTGTTAGAGTCTGAGACTCTTTATTATAAATTCAAGGAGCTCTTATTTTATAGCTAATCATAATTATCCTCTATGGAGTGGGAAGAGAGCTACTTGTTTCTGAAATCTGAAATGGCATCTTGTGTCAGCAGAGAAACATTAGAAATGTCAGAGAATTGAAGCAGGAATTCATCAGGGACTGAAAATTATAGACTAGAATAAAATTATTACAGTTATCCATCAGGGGGATCCTGGTACCAGGATCATCAGCTTGCAGTATTCAGCAGCAATTGCAAATCCCATAAGAAGCATTGGGGATTGGTGTGCTGTAAGACACACACATAACCTGAAGTTTGACATCAGGCTTAACTTTTTAGAGTAACTATCAAAAGACCCTCAGTACTTGGTACTGCTTGAGAGACCCTGAGAGTTCCTGTCAGGAACTGGGATCTGACACCAAGTTTCCCAGATATGTTTTTTGGTGACTATAAGATGACAGCACTGGTTTTAGCTTTTACTGAACAGGTAAATGGGTGGCTTAGGTGTGGGGTAGATTTATCACGGCCTAATGGCATCAGCTCAGTTGTGACTTCTGAGTGCTTTCTGAAGAATTCATCTCAATAACCTCAGAAATAAAGTTAACTGGTGCAGCTTTTCAAAATGGCTAAGTATCCACTCTTTCAAAGTAATGAAAATGATGCAAGGGAAAGAATTTAAATGTCTACAGGTAATTAACTCCATCAAAAGTGCCAGGAAACTGGGCTTTTTTTTCCATGAGGTTCTTACCACTTCTATTTCTGATCCTGGTATTGAAACTTAAAGACAAAAATAGGCTCTCTTCCAGCCTTTTCCACTGGTGCCTTGACACTGTGGAGCTGAGCCAAAATCCAGAAGCTCAGAGGCCAGCAGAAATGTAACCATGAGTAATGTGCTAGAGGCTTGAGACTCTTATTAGATTAGTATGAGCATGGGGAAAGGGGGAAGAGTTCTGAGCTGTTCTGTTAAGTTGAAATGGAGCATCCTTCTCCCTGGGATCTGTAGTATCCTGGTAGTTCCTCATCAATAGTATGTTCTCATCAGGGAGTCCTGGCAGGACTGTGGCTCTTGGAAAAACCCAGATACCAGTTTCTAGTTGGTGGGAGCTGAGAAGGTCCTCTTATCTGGGAAAACCAGTACAAAGTAGAAAGTGTTTCCTTCTAATGAGGATGTTAAAGCATTTCCTAGTGAAAGCATTGCTGTAGAGAGAAAAATGAATGTCCTGTGATTATTCACAAGTAAGAAACATTTTATGGCCCGTGAACTTCTCAGGAATGACACATTTTTCAGGTGGTCTGACTGTCAGACGCCTGATTTTGATGGATGATGCTAAGCATGGACATAATCACCATCTTGGTCTCAGAACCAGCCAGTAGGATATGTTAAGATTTTCCAAATGTTTCTCCAACAATAAAAGGAAATGTAAAGTTAATCAAATTGTCATGAGAGATCAGAGCCCAGCAAGAAAGGACTAAGACTGACATTTGAAGTAGAAGCACTAATAAAACAGACGGCTGCTTGCTGATCCTGTCCATGCTTGTGTTAAATTTAAACAAGTTAACAATGAATGGAGCTTGCAGAGGCGGGGCAGGAGTGCTGTCGAAATCGATGTATGTACCAGCCATTTAAAGAAAGCAGAGAAGTGGGAAATCTCTAGCTGCGTGTGAATATCATGCCTCAGCAGAGAGGTTCTGCAAACATCTCTGTTGGCAGGTTTGGGGCAAGAGGCTGTTCTGCTCCTGGTCTACCTATGGCTGCTTGCTGCCCAGACAGAAGCTAATCCCTGATGCTTTTAGATTGATTTACTCCGTTATGCTCAGACAAATTAATTCTAGCACCTAAACAACAAGAAGATAATTTTAGAAAAATAAATAAAGTGAGCTTACTCATTTCCCAGCTTTCTAGTAAACAGCCTCTGATAGTCCATACATGCATGTGTGTGGCTTGAGTGGCCATTTCTCTCCAAAGATTTCCCCCACTGTAAATCTGCTGGACACAATGATCTAGGTTGCTCTTTGGAGAAGATATTGAACAATAAAGTGGAATGTCATGGCCTTGCCTGCTCTCAATAGTAGATATGACACCTTGTCAGGTGTCTTTCCCACTGAGCTGCATTGTTATGTGTCAGTGTGCTTTTTCCACATGGTGGTGTTGCTAGGAGAGTTGGAGAGAAGTAGCTTTGTGTGTTGCAAAGCCATGAACAGCAGTTTTGCTCTCTTTGGGATACCTTTCCCCAACAACCATTTTTTCCACAAAAGGTACTTTTTATCTTGAAATCCAAATGCTCATTTCCTACAGAAACCCTTCAACCACCATCAGGTGGCAATGAATTGATCATTGCTGCCCTCCAGGCACCAGCCAGACTAGGGGCCTGGACATGAGAAGCTGCTCTGTTATCCATTACTCATCCCCCGAGCCAGCCCACATCTCGTTTTGTTCTGGATAAATACGATCAAGAAGCACTCCCTCTGTTCCCTGTGCCTTTCATTAGATCCCACCTGGCTGTGCTGCAGGGCAGGGGGAGGTCAGGGTGGGCAGCCAGGGTGGCCGGCAGTTCAGCCCAGCCCATGGGCCAAACAGATGAGGTCCCTCCGTGTGCTGCTCCCCTCCGTGCCCTGCAGCAGCTCCCTGGCCACAGAGACAGAGCCCTCTCTCTGTGACACACCCAGTGACCCCTGCCCGCCTGCCCCTCTGCTCTTATCCTGCTCCACAGTTCCTCCCTTTATCAGATTAACTTCAATTAGTGAAATCAGAATCACATGGAGTCGGGAGGAAATGCTCCAAACACGGCAGATTTATTTTCAGCCAAGGGAAAATCAAGGTGTGTATGTACAGGCCCTCAGAAGGACTTGGATGAGGTTTTGTCCAGAGAACTAACTGTGGGTGTGAAAGCACTGGGGGGCTGTGAGTGTGGAATAGGGCAAGGAAAAGCCAGTTTGCCTTTTGTGAGATGTGTGTGCAAAGGAACTGCACCTCACACAAAGTGTGTAGGACTACAAGCATGGGCCCACTAACACATGAGGGAGACAGGAAATGTAACATGTGGCCTCTGGTTGCTTCAGTGATGGATGTTTTTGAATGTATAATCTTAGGAATCTCTCTGACTAAAGAAATTCTCCATTGCTGTTGGCCAAACTCTGCCTCTGCCTGAAGTCTCTGCATATGACACCTTCATTACACCTCCACATTAAACCAGTCTGGTTTCTGAGCCTAGCTTTACTTGTGCTTTTCCCTGGACTAAGTGGCTGCCCCAGAATGAATAGCAAAGGGCCTCTGGTTAAAAGAGGCAGTACCATATCCTTGCTGTCCCTAAAGGTGGGCACATCATCCAAGGAATCCACATTCCCAAGTGCTGACCCCTTTCTCCTGGGCACTGGAGCAGCCACACAGGTGCAGCCACAGTGGCTTCCAAAAAGTGCCATGAGCTGCTCAGCAATGAGATCTCATCCAAAAAACTTACAGAGAGTTGCCAGAACTGGGCCTGCTGGCTGCACTGCTCCCTTCTCCAGTTAGGAGTCCTGAGTGGGACCCAGCCAATGAGAGCATATTAGGATAAGGGGAAGCAAAAGAGATGAGCAGCATTTCACAGTAAAGATCAGGAGGAGTGCAGAAGCGAATTCTCCCTGAATGTGTTCGAGCCATGTAGCATTTCCCAAGAGGAACTGAACTGGATAGAAACACTTTCCAGTTATAATGCACAGTGGCAATTAAAGACAGTGAGAAAATTAGGCTTCCTGAAACTTCTTCAGTTCATTCTCATGCCTCTGCACAGATATATAATATTTCATCTACCTACTATTCAGGTGATGGCAACATGGTTCAGCTAATACACTGAAAAAAAAGTGGCTTCATCTCCCCCTCCTTCTCATTCCTTTCTCAGTCTGTTTTGCTAATTGTTAGTTCCCCTTTGCAGTTCTGCAGCACAAACTTTGTGGCATATGCTGCTGCACACTCCCCCACATGAAGCTCCTGCCCAAGACCACTCCTCTACAACTAGTCAGCATTCTCCCCACCTCAGGTGCTCATCTGCTAGGCTGCAGCCACAGCACAGGGTAGGAAGGGAAATACTAAATGCAAAGAGCAGTAGCTCAGAAGGAAGATGACTGGTGGCATGGGTAAGGCAGTAAGGGTAAAGAAAATCAGATCCTGATTCAAAATCCAGTAAATGAAGTGACTAGATATTGACAGCAGGCAATCTTCACAAGATTTAAAACAATATGTGAAACCTCTAGTGGCTCTGGCTGCTGTCCCCAACTCAGCACTCTCCTGGACTGATGGAGGATGAGCATGAGGCATACAAACTCCCCCTGCCTGTTGAAGCCCCTCTCTCCCCAGCATGTGTAAGGGCAAAAGAAGACAGTGGCCCATAATGTGAAACAAGCTTTGCTGCTGATGAATAGTTGTGGCTTCTCTTGGCCACATAGCACCGCCAAAACCCTCTTGGGCAGAGTCACAGGGCTCACACACCAGCCAAGCTGTCTGGCTGCCCCAAACCCACAGCACACCTGGGAAGGTCCCCAGGGCTTGAGGTGCAGGCAGGGAGAGTGAGTGAGCACATACTGCCTCAGCTGAGAGGTGGCTGAGGGCACATGCTGGATCAGAAGGACTCAGGTGAGGTACAGTAACACAATCAAGCATCTGAACCCTCCCCATGGGTTCCCCACCACACAAGCCCATGACCCTTTTTATGCTCACTTTTATTAAGGTGATTCGTGGGCCTCTCACAGGTGCATCTCATATGGGAGTGAAGCAAACTGCCTCTGGCTTCTCCTAGAAATCAGTTCCAGATGTGCTGGAGTAGAGGTCTTCAGAGAAAATACACATTGCAGGTATGGCCCAGTCTATGAAATCTCAGAATACTTCCTACACTGATGAATAAAAGCCTTTTATGCATCTACTCTCCTTTCTGACCTTCCTGTTTCCCTTCAATCTCTGTGTAACATGCTAACACAAACAGCTGTAGTTTTTTCTTTTCAGCCCTGTTCACATAAGGTTCAAAATTTCATCTATTACTGAGAGCAGCTTCCCTCAGTGTCTCCCTGTCCATGTGCTTTGGAGCCTTTCCTCTCTCCATCCCTGCTGAGACACGCCCTCCATACCTTTCTCCTGCCACACATTCCTGATGACTGAAATGGTCCTTCACTTCTTGGAAATGAAATTATTCTCTTGCTCCATTCAGAGCTCTCCTTGGGACATTACTGACAATAATATCAAAAAGCATAGATTTATTTTTATGATCTGTGTGAATTTGATATTGAAACTTGATCATGTATCATGAGCAATGCTCAAGGTCCCCACCACTCTTCTGAGCACATTTTGCCAGCTGTGCTAATGCCATGCAAAAGCTATAGGGAAAGGCTTTAAAATCCACCCCTGACTTAGAAGCTGAGACCTAAAACCTGTGGGTTTCGCTTCACAGTAGAAAGCCTTCCTCCCTTTTAAGCTTAACCTGGCCACCCTGTGGACCCCTGCAGAGCAAAGCATTGATGCACATGGACATCCTGGTGGGACACAGGACTGAGGTGCATCTCGTCTTGTTCATCCTGGTGACGAGGCAGGATGAATGCTTTGGTCTGTAGACTTTTAGCTACCATTGTTAATTGGCATGAGATCATCATTTTATCAGAAAAAGCCAAGAAATTTGTTTCTTGGTGTCCCACACTGCCTTCCACATGACACCAAATATAAAATGTTCTGGTTTCTTGTAGCCGGATGTCTTAACTTTTCTATTTTTCACCCTAACCACTTCCACAGTACCATTGCAATGTTAATGCAAGCCTCTGTAAGTGTAAGGCCAAAGTGAAAGGAATGTAGCTTAATATCCAAGCAATTAGCACAAGGGTTATTGTGCTGAAGGCATTATTCATTTTTAATTATCTGAAGCTGCTGAAAAATTCCTAGGACTGCCTCCAGTAGGGTGCATGAATCAAAGCCCACACACAGAATGGCAGCATGTTGCAAAGGCAAGAGGAGAAGCAGTTGGCCCACTCTCACACACAGTTTCTCAGCCCTGGCCTGGGACTTCTTGCAGCACCAGGGAGCCAGCTGCTCGCAGCTGAGACCTGTTTGTATCTGGTGGGCATATTTCTGAGCTCACAAAAGTAAGATAACAAGGAGGAAGGAAACAGGAAACATATCTGCGTGTTCAGTCACATTGGTTAATTTGGGCCATGTTTCCTCTGATTAAAAAAAAAAAAGAAGAAGATAATATAATAACAAAAATAACCTCTGGGACAGGTTTGGGAAGTGGGTTGGAGTATGCATGGGGTTGGATTTTTCAAGTAGAAGTGCCACCCACAAGTTAAATATACTTAGTAGGCATATTTTCAGGGTGTTTAATTTAATGTGTCTATTGATTTACCACACTTGAAAGAAAAATATACATTAGACATGACATCTTCCTGCAGAGAACACAATAAATTCTGTGTAATTCAATAAATTGTAATCAAAAGATGAATTGCAAATCTACTTTCTCGTCTCAAAAGCAAGTCAAAGATGGCAATGTATTGAAACAAGAAAATAATCTCCAGGCCTTACTTTTCTAAGTTTATTGAAATTTAGTTTTCTACTTCCTCAGGGTTTTACTCTTTCAGCCTAAGAGCAGAAAGACTGCACAGGACTGCACTAAATTCATGAATACTGTGCATATAGCACAGCATTGTCAGGACCATTTTCTGCCCCAGCTGGTGCCAGGGCTCTTCTTGAGCCCCACAGGCACAGCTCCTGGGGTGACAGCGTGGGAACAGTGGGACTGGAGGCTGCTCCAGAAGCCCCACTACCACATGTGCCATCCTCTCAGGAAATATTGTGAAGTGCAAACAGTACTGGGTTTGGGAAGCAGGTGGCAGCTCTTACTCCATTTAAAAGTGGATAATGACTGGTTAGAAATTACATTTTTTCAGAACAGAATATTGAACAGAGTGTTGTTATTTCAAATACTCTCTTAAATTCTGCTTATAAGAAAAAATGTATCTCAGCACTGAATTTTAGAAAGTGTCTTTTTTTTATGGAATAATTTTTGAGCTTCTTTTTCAGCCAAAACAAAAATTTCTTATGGGAAGAAAAGTTGGTATTAGGATGGAGAGGGAGAAAGGCAATATTATCTTAAGCTACATATTTTAACCAGCTTTTATAAGAAAACTTGCTTTTCTGAGCTCTTCAATAGGGTACATCTCTCTAGAATAGCAAGGCAAAAAATAGATAGTGGAGAGGCACTTTCACTAAGAAAGAAAAAAACATTCTTCACCATGCCACAGGAAATTGTTACTGACAATGGGCCACAGTCTGTGAACTTAAAATTCCTTGCATTTGAAATGGTTTGATTTTTTTTTTTTAAATGTTTTGCTTCCAGATCTGCCCACCCACATGGGACAGGAAAAATGGAGAAGAGCATACAGCTTGCACAGAAAGAGTCCTGCAACAAAAGGATACTTCATTAGCTGTACTGATTATAATGTATCTATCTTAAAACAATTTCCAGCACTGCAACTTGCAGGTCAGAAGATCAGATCAACATTACAAGTTCTGAGAGCAAATCTTCAGCATCACTGACTAGAACTGAAGAGTCAAAACCAAAAAATACCAAATCTAAAAGGCTACTGTTTGGTGTTTTTTATCTTCTAACACAGGAAACACAAACTATTGAGGTTTTCTCAAAACAGGAAACACAGACTACTAAAGTTTTTAATCTAGAAAAACACTGCATTCTGGTGCCACCCTAATGATAAACTGGAGTTCCTAAATCACACTCCATTGCATTCATGAGCATCCTGCACAGAAAAATGTCATTTTCATTTGAGAAACAAGTAGATTTGCAGAAGTCTAGTAGGGTTGTCCTCTCAACCTCTATAAAAATAGCATCATCTCTGCATTTCTCAATGAGAAATAGCAAGTCTTTGATTTGCTAATACCACTAAACTTTAATGAAAAACAATGAAAATACATGTATCAGTGTTTAAAGAGGCACCTAAACTAATAATTGTTATTTTGAAAGACTGGTTTCTATCCAAGGTTTTGCAAATCACTATCCACTTTAGATGCCTTCATTCTGCAGTTCCTGACTTGTGACCCTCTAGCAGGGGGTTGACATCTCACAGCTAAAATGGCCAAGACATTTTAAAACCAGACCAAGTAATAAAGCAGGGATGAGAAGAATCTTGTACCCTTCTATTAATTCAGCAGTCTTCATCAAAGACATCTTTTCAATAAAACTAAAGCTGTGATAATTTTTTCTTTTTCTCTTATATCATCTGAGCATTTTTAAAAACTTATTATCAAGCTTTTGGATATTACCATCCCACAAAGGATGAGGTGTCTGAGCTGCTGCTGTCTGGAGCTGGCCCATCCCTACACCCATGGAATACTGAGGGCATGTTTACAGCACAGACCTTGAAAGTAGCCCAGCCTTGTTTAGAAGGTCATGTCCTTGGATTTAGAACTGTCATCTCTCAAGGAGAGCACACCATCAGCATTCCCAGACCAATTCTGTTCCTAAGGGAACCTCAGTGTGAGCCCTCTGGTGTGCTCCACCGAGTCACAAGGACAAGGTGGTTCAATCTGCTTGAGCAACACCTGAGCACTCTGTTCAAGCCTGCACCACTGGGGCCAGCAGACCTTGCCTGCAGACACAGCTTCAGCAGCAGCACAGCCCTGCTCTGCTGCTACTGGGCAAGCAGCTGTGTTCCCATGTTGGGGGTTGAGCTTCACTTCCACTCTTGCTTTACAGGCTGCAAACCAACCCATCAACCACCCCTGCAGTGACCACATGCAAATTGCCAGCACAAGGGTTCACCACTTAGCTTATCTTTTCTTCCCCTTCTCTGAAAAATGTCAGTCCAGCTGGGCATGTGTCACACTCAGCAGTGCATTACTTCTCTGCAGAGTCTCTTTCCTTTTGGAGATGGATAGGCTTGAAGGAATAAAATTGCCACAGCTTTTCAAGCAAGGTTGCTTGATAAAGGGTGCCAGCTCTGCACTGCCTGTGCCTTGTTCTGCCAAAAATGCGAGGTCACAGCCTGCAGAGGAAAAGCTTCCATTTGTAGTGGCAAGGTATCCTCAGGGCAACCTGAGAGCAGCAGAGCAGAAGTTCCCCACACCAGTGACTCCTGGTGAAGCATCTACACATACAAATGGAAAAATCTGGAAGTGAGTGTATCTGGTAAGTATTAGTGTTTTCTCTCTTTTCCTCACTTTCAAACTGATCAATCAAAACAAGGCTCTCAAGGAACAAGAGATCCCACCACAAATGAGAAAATAGAAGATCAGAAGTCCAAGCCTCTTCCTATTTCCAGCAACACCTTTCACAGCTCTTCATGTGTAACTGAGAAGTAACTGTACTGTAAAAGTAAACTCCTGTGGAAAATGAATGGTAAGAACATTTGTCCTCTGCAATGGAAAAATTAGGTAGTGAGGGAGTTCTTGTGCCTGGTTTGTATCATCAAAAAAAAAAAAAAATCCAGAAAGAGAGGGGCCAGTGACAGCTCCACTCCTTGGCATGGTAGAAGGAGACTAGTTTGATATGTGATATTGAGGGATATTTCCTTGTAGCCTCCAAACCAGAGAAGTTCTTGTTAAGCTCTTGGAGATGATCCATTGCAGAGCAGTAGGAAATCCTGCCTCAGAACCTAGAAAATTTGAGGTTGAAAGTTTTATCTTTTGCCTGTGTTTAATAAGATGAGCAATACTGGTTTCTAGGTTTTGCAATATGCCAAGCACATTCTCTTTCCTTTGTTATATACCCCAGAGAAAGGCAAAGGATGTGGGTGAAATTAGGAATATTCCTCTCAGGTAATGAGGAGACTATTTGGACGCATGAGTGGTATCCTTGGTATAAGAGCAAGAGAAACTAAAGAGAAATCTAATTTTTTTCTGGAATGGGCAAACAATTCATGTTATTCTAATTGAATTATTGTACTAAAGGACAACTTGAATCGAAGCCTAAGTACAAATGATTCTTGTTTTTCTCTCCACAAATAGCATTGCTGGTTTTAAATATTATGTCCCATTTGCACTGTTACTTTTGTAGGACTCTGCTATTCAATATTGTTATTCTCCTCAATCCCTGCCAGAAGTTTTGGGTTTCTGATTCAGTGGAGCCCATCTGAAAATCCGTAGTTCCTCCCTTCTGCTCAGTTGGCCTGATTTCACTGTGTCTGGTCCTGCCTGAGACTCAGCCTTAAGAGCTCACAAGCTGAGAAATCAGGCCAAGGAGAACTTGAAGCTGCAGCAGGGCAAATAGTTGCAGTCATTGTGAATTTAAGGTGAAGAAAAAGAAGGGAAATAATGCTAGGTCCTAGGAGCATCTGAGTTATGAAGTCCATGTCATCCAAACAAGAAATCGTGGCACAATGGTGCATCGTCCCACAGTCCCATGATCCATGGTACATAAATCAAGACCAAAGATCTACTGCCCCTCTTTATCACAATGCTTGCATCCCAGCATGTTCTACTGAGAATTAAACCAGGAAAGTCCTGTGCCTGCTATTAGACAAGCAGGTCATGCAAGGCAAGCATAGCTCCCTCTGGACCAATTTTGGATTCTCACTGCCCCAACTTAAGTAAGCAACAACAGAGATAGTAATCCCCCTCCACCTCTGGAGTTTCAATTGCAGTTTTTTAATCCAAGTTCTCAGTGTTGGTAAGGATTAAGACTTGGATTAAAAATTTAAAATTTAAAAATTACTCCTCACACAGAATTAAATGTTAGTTATTTGTAGAGGGAGCAGAGACCATCTCTGAACCCCTAGAGAAGCCCCCATGGAAAATGATACCTTAGATAAAAAATTGTGTACTTAGAGTGACTAATACCAAGAAGCATCTTGCCCCCCTGTAGACCTCTGTGTTATCTTTCTGTAGTTCTAGTGGTCCATTTTTCTCTTAGATAATTGGTTCCTTTTCCCCTAAAGTCTTTTGTAGATTGGTTAGTTATAGAATTCCTTTGTTAATTGGTTCAAAATACAAAACCCTTAAGCCCTATAAAAGTCCCCTTAGAACCCCACCCATTGGATTTGCTGGACAGGACCCCTCTGTAGAAGAAATAAAGATTCTAGGGAATCTCCTCGACAGCATCTCTCAGTCTCCTTCTCTGCTGGCTCAAAAGGTACATGCAAGCCTGATTTCACAAAAGAGCTAAAAGCCTGAATCCGGGCACAGCTTGCAAGTGTACCTTGTTGCTGAGAACTGCCTGGGAGCAGGCAGTTTTGGGGTCTAACAGAGACCCCCCCACTGGCAACAGTTATTATTCAGTGGAAACTTGCTCAGTGGCTGGCTTCTTCAGCTCTATTATGGGCAGATGGTCTGTATCAGAAACTTAATTTACCCAGCTTCAATGACCATTAAAACAGTCCTTTGGGGTCTAGCCATCTGATACCTGAGAGTGCACCAAACTTCATGCAGAGCAAAGAAAAATCCACAGCAGTGCTGCAGGAGGGCATTCTCCAACAGGGACTGACCAAGGCAGAGAAGCTGCCTTTTTAATGTGCTCAGGAACACACTGTCTTTTTCTTTTCTTAAACTTGCTGCAGAACGGGCTGCCTAAGTACTGCGAGGCACCTGGACATGGCAAGAACCAAGGAGTGATAACACAAGAGTGTCTGTGAGCATCAGGTTCCTGTGATTGGCTGCACCTCCTCTTTTGTCCATCTGCCATTCCCGTCCGTGAATGCAGGGAAAAATAGTGCCTTCCCAAATCTCTGCTGAATGTTTCATGTTCAGGAACACAAATTTATCTTCCTCAAATATTTGGTCTGCTGTATTTAACAAGGC
This sequence comes from Buphagus erythrorhynchus, assembly GCA_013400855.1. Lineage (NCBI taxonomy): Eukaryota > Metazoa > Chordata > Aves > Passeriformes > Sturnidae > Buphagus > Buphagus erythrorhynchus. Next base: position 47,340 of record VZTT01054208.1, on the reverse strand, counting down.
CTTAATCTTTATCACCAGTGGCAAAATGTGCTTGGGATTCCTATTATCTGGCAATCACTTCATCTGGCTTCACCCTCATTTTGCACTTCATCTTGATGTAACCTGTTCTGTGACAAGGGTCACCTTTTCCTTTCTAGAGCCTGTGGACTGCAATGCCATGGCTCCTTCCACTGCCACAAGTGCAGTGGGGTCTTGCTCTGCAAGTCTGTCTTTCACCATCATCTATACCTGATTTTGCTCTATGCCAGCAGTTCCTTTCACACAAAAGAAGCCTTTTGCTCCATATGACATCTGGTTTGAATAGGCTGGCAGCAGCCAAGTTTGTGAATGTGTGTTTAGGTAGGTGCACATCACAGAAACACGTCTGAATAACCACTGCAGGTAAGGTGCAGTTTAACACGACATGAGTTTTGCCCACTCATGAGTTCACCACCCCTCGTCAGCCCCACTCAGCACAGTGCTTTTCCTCCCTTTCCCATCTGCCACAACCTCTCCTGTGTGTTTCCCATCTGCCCCACACACCCTGCACTGCAGAGAGCATGCAAGAGTCAGACTCCATATGAGGTGACAGCACAGAGGGGCAGACTGCCACTTTCACCCTATCTAGCCCAATCCTGTTCATGCAATCAATAGTTACTCATTCTCCTGCAGCCCCAAATGGCTTGGCACTGGCAGCACCTTTTGTCCCAGGTGTCCCGGCAACCCCTCACATCCGCCTATGCTGCTTGCCCCACATGCACACCGATGCAGGGCAGGGCTCCTCCAGCCCCATCCAGAGCAAGAGCTCTCCCCACTGCCGGCTGCCCAGTCCCAGTCCCGGGGAACCCCAGGGATCCACAAGTGTTCGGCACCTGCTGCCTACCCCAGCTCCCAGCCGCTGCCTGGCCAGCCCGGCTCTCCCTCTTGGCTGCGGGAAGCAGCCGCTGAAAGGCGATCTGCCTGACCTGATGTGAAAGGGATTTTGCTGGTGTTAGGACACTTGATGACAGGGGGAGGGAGAATTGAAATGAACTCCTTCCATTTTTCTGATGCAAAATGAGTGCAGACACATTGCTTTAATATCTTCTTTGTAATTCATTTCCTCCAGCAAAGACTGAAGACTTGATGCTTTATGTGTCTCTGGGTTTATGCCAGCAAACTACTTGCAAACTGACCCATCTGGAACAGACAGGGGTCATTAGTAGTTCTGATCCAGCTCTTTGTATCCTCTCCAAGATAGGCATTAGCCCTGTTTGAGTATTGAGAGCTAATCTGCACCTTTAAGAGGTGATTTAACGCTTAATACAACAGCCTTTACCTTTTCTCATCATTAAGACCTTGTCTTTCTCAGACTGTGTCCTGATATTTTGTCTGCCACCAGCAAGGAGCCACAGTTGAGTCCATGAATAGGAATGGTTTCAGCAAAACCCCCACTGATGCTCAGGCAGCATCAATGCCTGTAGTTTCAGGTTCACCGAAGATCTCTGCATGGAGGGATGAAACTGCTTGGGCTGGAAGAAGGGTCAACTCTGCTTCAGAAGTGCCAACCACCTCTCACCTCCAGAAGGAAACCCAAAGACCTAGACTCAGAGATTGCCAGGTCTTCTTTGCAGAGCCTCCTTCCCGGACATTTTATGAGACTGGGATCACACCCAAGCCTGAAAAATCCTTGGGGCCAGCATATATCTTAAAGGGAATGAGTAACAAGTCATGACACTCTCTAAGGGATTGCCCACAGAGCAAAGAACCTGCTTGCAGCTTGCTTCTTGTTGCCAGAGTTCTCCCTGATGGAAGAATTCCTTCCTGTCACGAGCAGAAGGAACAGGAGACAAGGCCACTGCATCTTTCTTGCTCTTGATGTTGCCACCGAGGATTGCAGATGGGTGATCAAAGTATGCCAAGTTTTCTCCCAAATTTTGTTACTGTTATGTGGCTCAGTCAGGCATATTGCCTGTTTAATGTAAATTATGTTTGGGGTTTATTTGTGTTCAGGAGCTTGGAGGCCTTTGGGCAAGGTCCTCCTGTAGATGAAAGTCTGTTATTAGTGTTTGTTATATTGAATAATACCTGTAAGCATTATGTAGTGTCAGCACATTTGTCCCTGCAGGGAAAGGAGACTTGGTTGTTCCATCCCAGAGCCAGTGCCATCTGGTTTGGTACTTACTCAGCACAGAAAGTACAAAGAGTGCACGTTTTCTATTAAAAGGCTTACTGACACTAGGCTCCATTTATGAGTCAGTCTTAGTAAATTGAATTTATTTGGAAATATACATGGCCTCTGAATCAGCTCAAACTGTCTTTTAACTTTATCTGTCTCTGCTATGTATGTTGATGGAAATGTTTAACCCATTTAACTTGGAGTGCTTTCTCCAAGTCCTGCTGAAATTGGAGATCCAAATGTTTGTTCATCAGTGCAGATACACCATGCCCAGGGCTGGCAGCTAGTCTTTCCTAAAGAAGCTACTTCTGAAATAAAATTTGTGACTAAGAAAGAAATGCTTTGGACCAGATAAGGTCTCCAATTGTCAAAGAGCACTGAAAACCTTTGCAAGGTAGTATTGACAAATATCACAAGCTCTGTGTATTTCTTAAATTTTCCTATGGTATTTCAATCTTTTTTTTCTTTTCTTTCTTTTTTTTCTGAGAGGGTGGGTACAAAGGGCTGTCTTCACTTGAAGACACTATTTTTAAGCTAGTTATGAAGACTGCACACAGCTCCTTAATATCACTGTTCTGAATTTCAGTATTCAGCTCTGTTCTCTACCAGGTGGATGAGCATCTTGTCTCTATTTTACCAACACCTTGTCAGATCATTGCAAAACCTGATAGTTAGCACATAGTGAAGCCCAGAACACAACACTGAAGTTCTCATTTTCAAACCTGCTTGTGACTTAGAAGACTAAGAAATGGCCTTATAAATAGTGCACTCACTACAACTTTTGTACAGCCTAGAAATTGCTTTGAAATCATGTGGCTGGGTGGATTTTTCTGTTTTGCTCTTGGCAATATGAACAGTTATTTAAGATTGTGCTGCAGTGAGAAATGGTTCTGTTTTCTTCTACCTCTCGAGTTCTAACTCAAGCTCGGGAGTTTTTAATTTTTCTCCTAGATCCACTGGTGGAATCATAAGCTGCTCTGCTAGACTTGAATGCTGCCTTCTAAGGCTATCCTTATGCAGGGTTGTTGCAGAATAAATGGAAGCTGCCAGTCTTGGCAGATCTAAAAACAAAGCAGGCTTCTATTCACATGAAAAATGTCCTTGTCAATAACTTTTCCTCATAACTACTGCGACTCTTCCCTTTAAGGCATAAACAAGTTCAGCCATTGTAGAAGACTGCTGAAATCCATTCCTGTCAATGGATTCACACCTTTTTGCAAAGCTGGTGACACATTTTCTCTTTATCTACTCAGTGGTTCCCATTGTAAAAAAGGCAAATTTTCTGACAACACATCAGTCTTAAGAGGGTGGGCAACATGACCCACTTGTAGCTATTTCCTGAGATACAGCAAGGACTTTCCTCCCCTCACCATACAGACTCCTTCAGTGGGTTGCTGAGACACCATAACAGTCAAGTTATTGGAATTTAACATGTCTTCCCTTGGGCATGTAATTTGATAAAAAGTGCAGAGTTAGCAGTCCTAAATGAGCTGATGAACCTGGTTATCTATGATCTAACACACCACAGAATGTCCAATTAAATCTGTCCCAAAACATCTGATTTCTCAATCGAATTGTTATTCTGGTACATGTTATTAAAGCATCTCACTGTTTGAATGTCAGCATTGCTACACAATTATCTCTGTTGCAATTTTAAAATTTATTCCAGTGAAGATTTTTCTTGTACTGGAGGTAGAAATTAAGGATACAAAAGGCTTTTTGTGCCATGGCTTACATGGGGTACTGCAATCTGTAGGCTGTCAGTTCTAACCCTGCAAAAGTAACCTGCTGATCTGTACAAGGAGATGCTTGGTAGCACTGGTAGCCTCATTTCCAGACATGTCACAGAAATCAGAGATTTTGATCAAAAAACTTAAATCTCTTCCTGTATTCTGATTTATCCACTAGGTGGATGGAATAGGTGACCCTTTAAAAATCAATCTATAAGAAGAAGAATTGTAAAGTGTACTTTGCTGCCCAGGATGATCATTCCCATGGAATAACATACAGCCTTCATTTTCATTAATGGTGAAACACATGGCACAGTGAATGGATGCAAGAGAGGAGGGAATCTCTCTCTCATGTTTCCTATACATGTCCTTTTTATATCTTTTGCTTTGCAGAGAGAGACTCTCAAGAAAAAAACAGCAGTTCTTTCACTGGCCTTTCTTAGAAGACAGTTACAGGATCGAAGGACTTAATGAAACACCACATTAGACTGCTGGTGTTCATTAACAGATTCAGTGGCAACCACTACCTTTTCTTTTTAAAGGAAGCTTAAACACCACACAAAACACCTGCCTAATTGTGCAGTAATGCACAGAAATTAGCTGTGGTGGAAATTTCTTTCTGACCCTCACGTGTTTGGCATTGTGCCATGGAGCATCAGATTTGCTTATCCTAAATATAACCAAATGCTAGTCATAAGTCTATTTAACTGGGAATTTTTGCTTTAATTTATTGCATTAAACTTGCAACTTTCTGTGGTTCACATTTTCACAGTCTGACTGTAAACGAAGGGTTTCGTAAATCTCAGTTTGGCTATAGATTGTATGCCTAAGATGTCAAAAGGAGTTAATATTAGGCATTTAGAAGTCAAATAGGTTGTAGAATCTGTGCACATATGTGAGTGGATTTACTTGTTTTAAAATGGGACATAGGAAAATTTTCTAAATTTCAGATCTGGAGGAAGCATGGGGCCAACTGTTGGGCACTGCAGCGGTGCTCCATAGAGGGGTACACACTCTGAGACACATGTCTGAAAGCACTGGCCCCGTGGGCTCCTCTCCACCAGCTGCAGGAGCCACAGGTCGAGTACAGGGATACACCCAAACAGGACATGCTGCAAACAATACAGTCTCACTCTAACTTGTATCAAACTAAATTCTGAAAAATTAAGGTATATTTGGTTTTCAGGAGAAGCTACCTCCTAGAAGCCAGAAGATACCCAAAACCCTAGGTAGATCTGCATTGTAGAAGAGCCCATGGCCTTTGATGTAATGCAGGATGATACTAACACCTCTGAAATGTTCCTCAGAAGTTGGTTTCCTTCTCTTCTGATCTCCACTATCGCAGTGCTTGGGACCCCACACAATGCTGTATTTGAGAAGCAGGCACTCTCCCTGCACTAAGCACATTTTTTAAATATGCTTGAAGAAAAATGCTCAGTGGGAAAAGGGAGAGGGAACACTATGTATCCTATTCCATTCAATTACAGCCAGGGAAAGCAGAAGGAAAGACAACCTTAAGAAGTCATCTAGCCTGTCCTCTCGCCTGAAGGCAGTGGGTACCACCTCTTAATTTGATACACAATGAGCAGAAATTAAATGGGTTGAAAGATTGCTTTTTTCCCATCAGGACTTACCAAAAAAACATTAGTTTTCACTTCATGGGTTTAAAGCTGATTTAGGCCTCTTCACTGCAAATGGTTGATGCATTTTGTTGATCAAAATTACCGGTCATTTTCATTTTAAAATAATGGCATATCAAAGAACAATTTTTTCTCCTCAAAAGACAAATGAAAAAGATCAATCTTCATTCACTTTCCTAAAGAGTTTTAAATCAATACAGTGAAAAATAGCTGCTCGGCCTTTTTCTGTATGTTAGACCTAAGCTCAGCCCTTTCCTGTTTCTATTTATAATTGCCTTTAGCTGGATTTTTTGAAATATTTTTGTTTTTCTTTTATAAAATTATCTCTTGCTATTTTACCCTTGTACAGTGGTATTTTTCTATATAGTTCACTTGTGTCTTTTATGCATCTGAATTTCTTTGCACTTTCATGTCTTTCTTTTCTATTTGCATTTAAACCAGCCTAAAGTTTCTGCTCTCTTTAATTCCTTAACTTGTGCCATTTTATTGCCATGATTAAGTAGCTGTCCCTAGGCAGCAGCAATGAAAATGCAAGCTTTCCCATCACATTCACTTACCTGGTACTTGCTGGAGTTAAGATTAATTATAGTTGTCAGCGCATAACTAAAATCACAAATGTCAATTTCCTCTTTTCACGTTTTTCGCTGTCAGAATAAATTGCATAATCATCACTTAATGCCAAGCTCTTGTTTCCCTAATAATCTCTAATAATATGCTGCAGCCAAACGCTTACCAAGGGGAGCCCAAGGAAAACACACGAAACCTGAGAGGGTAAATACACCATGGGAAAGCATGAGTGCAATCAGGCTGGTGCCACAGCTGGAGAGAAACCTCCACAGGGACTCCAGAACTGAACCTTGCTGGCAGTGCTTCCATGGGCCACAGAGGGGGGCTTTGCCCTGCTGGGCGTGACTGCTCAGAGAATGAACACCTTGGGAGGCACTCTGTGGTGCATCTGTCCCTAGAAAAATGGCCAGCAATCAGCCAGAACTTTTCACAGGTCTTTGCCAGGGAGGAGTTGTGTAGGTCCAGGAAGAGATCCTGGACTGGAAATGCCTGGCAGCAGCCAACATCTTCAATGTGAGCAGTTTGTGAGAGCCCTCCATTGAATACTTGCTTTCACCACCTCCCAAGCATCTCAGTGTGCCTGCCACCAGACTGGGTTTCCTTCAGGGCTGTGTCACTTTGGATTTGACAAAATTAGAACATATTTATTAGAATATATCTATAACAGACTGCCCTGTTAACGTGTTCTGTTCATGAGGCTCATGTTCTTGATATACAAACTCCTTACCTTCTAAGCACGTAGCTGGATCATGGCCCAAGGATGTAAATGGGAAGCTTATTTCCAAGTTAGGATCCCAGAAAAGACATCAACACACAATTCACTTTGTTGCCCTAAGCCCCCGCTCAATTCCATCCTGCACACTGATGTCAGCCCTCAGAATCACATACTAGCTGTCCCCACAATCTGTCTTTGTGCTGGTTTTTAGACCCTCCTTCTCTGTATTTTCAGTCTCAGTGATGTTAGTCAAAATCTATTAAAATATGTGTTCCCATGGCCTTTAACAGAGGGCAACTGGGGAAGCAATTGCCCCTTGTATCTTTACTCCATGTCCTGCTCAGATATCAACTTCCTCTCAGAAAAATTCCTCTCTTTCCTCTAACCTTCCAGGAAAGACTCTCAGAAAAGTCTGCAGTTGTGGGTACTTGCAGCTGGATGATGTTTGTCCCAGCTTCTGACAAACTAAAATGCAGTCTTCTCTTTTTATCTTCCTTTAAAAAAA